>DWLO01000666.1:0-18615 GCA_018245335.1 Dalla quadristriga | reverse complement strand
GACTCAAACTATCTCTCTACCATGATCAATATTCGTATTCAAAAGTATCCTATGATCTTCTCCGTGACTTAAACTATCTCTCTACAATGATCAATACCAGGGTTAAAAGTATCCTATGACCTTCCCTCTGACTCAAACTACCAAACCAGTTTGGTTTAGCCGTGAAGGCGTATCAAACAAACAAACAAATAAATTTTCACCTTTATAATATTATTAGTAAGAAGTGAGATAAAATGGGCATTAACTTTCTGTAGCATATCATTGAAACCAGATGTATGAAACATGAGAATGGAGCTGGCAAAACACTGTAAGGTTTCAGTAGTTTTTAAGTTTAAATTCTTTATCCAGGGGCTGAATTGACAAAAACAGATTATGGGCTTATCTATATAATGCAAATTTGGGACAGATACGTGGTTTTCCACGGCTCTTTTTTTAGCTTACTTCTTGATAATGTTTTGTGTGCAATAGATAAGTGAAATATCGGACACTAAGAAATGCGACCTTGGGTCTATACTTTAGGCACTAAAAGTTTGGTAAAACTTATATTAAAATAAACTATACCTTACCATACCATTAACTTTGATATAAAGTATATTATAATATATTATGTAATTTAATATATAAATGATATACATTATATCATAATTATATATGACAACTATACTTACCTAATCACACCAGAAGAGCAAACAATTGACATATTTATTGAAAGTCAACAAGTACCGACCTAAAACAGTCTATGACTTGTGTCGTAGGGACAAAGAAAGAAACAAACAAAAAACAGTCTACGACTTGTGTCGTAGGGACAAAGAAATAAACAAAAACAAACAAACAAATTGACCCTCACCAGCGGCTTGGAACCTTACTTACCAACTTTTAACCACACTTTTCCAGGTGTTGCTTCTCCTGGGCGCAGTGGCCAGCCACAAGTACGTGGTGGGGTTCTGTCTGGGCGCGGAGGTGTGCGCCAGCGCGCCGGGCCGCCTGTGCCGGCACATCACGTGTGTGCTGCTCTTCAGTGGCGGGTCTGTGGCGGGCATTGCCCTGGGCGCCGGCCTGGAGACTGTCAGCGCTGTTAAGGACTCCCTGGCGGTGCCCATCATGCAGGTGAGACTTCACTGTTTCATCTCCTAGAAGCAGTAGCCAGCTGAAAATTGCGCCTGGGGACTGTCAGCGCCGTCAAAAACGCCTTCGCCGTCTCAACTACGCAGGTGAGACTTTACTGCTACTTTTACTATGAGCAGTAGCCAGCCACAAGTGAGTGACGCTGGTCTGGAGACTGTAAGTGCAGACTCCCTGGGTGTGCCCATCATGCAGATGAGATTAGCAACTTATCCTGAAAGCAGTAGTCGGCTACAACTAAGTGGCGCAGGCCTGGACACATTTAGCGCCGTGAAAGACTCATTGGCCATTCCAATCTATACTTCTACAATCTACCTATTAGCGGACCACTAGCAGGATACGGTCCACGCAGCTGGGAAGGTCTGGAATGTTCTACAACACGGTGGATTCAATGCGCATCTGCTGAGGGTTTGATGGCCATCCCGTGTTGTGGAAGTTCCAAGCCCTGTCAACCGGTTCTAACGATTACAACCGGGATGGAGTCATTTAAATGTCCTCCGAAGCACGGAAGTTCTCATTAAGTTCGAAAACACCTTACGTGCTTGTCTAACATCTTGCGTACAATGTTTTAGGGTTTGGCTGCCGGCACGCTCCTCTACGTAACTGTGAGCGAGGTGCTCCCGCGGGAGCGCGCGCGCTGGCACGAGAAGGGGCGAAGTGCCGGCGTCGCGCAGTTCGCAGCCGTCGCTGTCGGTTTTGCGGTCATGTATTTGACTACCATATTTTTAGGTAAGCTGTTTTGTTGCTTCCGCTACTCGACAAGAGATGGTGCTGGGGTTGTCGTGAGTTGATGGTCAATCTTACTTAAGTTTTACTGGGTGTTTGGTTAGGGCTGACCTCTTTTAGAGATCTTGACCTAAATAATTCAACTTTACGTAGTTACATTACTTACATTTATCTGATTTAGTAGATTACACTACATCGCTAAAAATTGTCGCTGAAACAGTTTTACCTACTGTTTAATAGATGGCAGTATAAACTTATTAATTTGTTATGAATTATTGTAATATTTGCACGAACAACAATTTCTACATTTTAAAGGTTATGTAACAGTAAAGGTTTCTAAACCGGTGTAGCGATGGGAAACCGTTCTGGTAGTAGATAATGCCTGCAGAAGTTCTTGTGATGTAAAGTGGTCAATGCAGCATATTATAAACAACACACACGATAACAGTCCTGTTTGAAGCCTTTCTGTTGCTACTCCCGAGTAGTGGATTGAGGACGCCTTCCAGTAATTTTTCAGTCATTACTTGTCATTCTTACCTCATTTATTGTAATGGTATCCACACCGTTCCAAAAGAAATGCAAAGCTGCTATTCGATACAAATATGAATTATCCATTTTTTCACTGCTCAAGTTCCATTGGGTGTTCAGTTTTGCTCGTTTCCCACTGATTACCCCACGTGCCTTATGTAAAATAGTCTTAATAACAATTTCCCTACGCATACTCCTGCTGTAGAGATCCATCAGCATTCAGAGTTCCACTGCTGGACACACCCCTCTGACCTTTTCAGTGCCTTCCGAACTTTTGTCGTCACTCTAGGGAATAGGGAGAAACATCGAAAGGAATAGGTACCACTTCTGTTTTTACCATTAACATAAAAAAAATCTTTGTTACAGATCATGACGCTGTTTGAAAACTTGTACCTAATTAATTTTAAGAATACAAATCTAGTATGTATTTTATAAATGTGACGATGCTTAACTTGTTAATAATGAAGTCTGATAAACCTTTGTGGGTAACGCACAATAGAATGTGTATTGAAGTTCAAATTGATTGTGAATAAAACAATTTTATATTTGAGGTTTTTATTTTATTTAAAATTGTGTTTTTGTATAACCATAATTTGTAATTGTGATGATAATTTTATCTGGATTTAAGTATACACTCCGTTGCTCTCTGATCGTTGTGTTAAACTGATCCAAAAAGTAACAAGTCAAATTTATTAAACAATGTCAGCGTTAAACACATTGCTAAACGACCAGAAAATTGAGAGCTAGCATAAACCTGGAAAATGAAATTACAATGACTAAAGTCAACCAAATATAATGGACAATAACGACTATTTTATACAAACATTACTACTCTGAATAAACACTTATACACAATTTACTATAAAATAAAACACATGGCACTGTAACGTGATTGTAAGTAGCTAGTTAGCTGTTTTGTTAACTAAAGTAATATTAATCTCAGCGCCATCTGTGATTATCTGTTAGAAACAAATGTTGGTTACTTGTCGTCACTAGATGGAGCTGTATATTTAGGCATGGAGTTTTACTCGAACTTTACGTATCGCAGTTTTTATTTTCAATAATACATTTAAATGCACAAAATAATCTCAGTCCACAATACTATTGCGTTATTATATACATCAATATTTATGGAAGCGATTTTACATACAATACTATACTGAATATCGGAATACCTCGTATTACACAGTATAAATAAATGAATTAATCCTTACCGTACTAATTATAAATACAGTAAAAGTATTACAAAATAGAAAATAATACAGATCTTTGACTCGACGCACTTAAGCCTACTACGGAAGTACTGTTACGATACAATAACAAAAATATTTATAAAAACATTATCCTTGAATAAATATTCTTAATTTTAATGTTGTTAAGAGAGCATTATGTTCAATGAAAACAATTTAAAATCCTCACTCACTACACGTCATTTCACATTTTAAGATGATTACTTCATTATTATTCCTTTAAAAACCGCCAATGATTTTGTGCAGGTTATGGGTGGGTGTGTCCCTAGAATTATACATTATTCAGCGGTACATTGCCAATTTGTTTAATTAAACGATAAACTTAATTAGCAATTTAAATTATTCTCTTTAGTAACATTATTATTTGAATTCCATTAACGTGTTCCGTTAACACAAAAGCAGAACACTGCGCCTCTTAAAAAAAAAGGTAACTATTGTCAACATTGCAAGGATTATTTTTTAAATTTTATAAACAGTAAAACTAATCTAGCATTATCTAGCTGTTAATTGTTCGTGAAGATTTATACAAATTTTTGATGTGAATATGGTACGCTGAAACCATAAGAATATTTATTAATAAAATATTTAGACATGTTACATACAATTATCTTGCATTTGGGGAAATTTTGATCACAAAAAGACGTTTGTGATACCTACTTACTTGTAACATGGACATGTTACACAAGTAATGTATTCAGAAATAGGAATAACTATCTAATATGATACGATATTTATGTAAATCAGTCCACGACAAAACGTTATAATATTTTGATGATTATGGTATTAAAATAGAGTAATCAAATTTATTTTTGTCTCGTAAAAATAAATGTGGATGATGACACACGATGACAGCGAATAGGTCAGAGATGGAAACGAGTTGCTAATTAATAAAAATACTTTCAAAAATTTGTTTTAATTTAATTACTTATATTTTAAGTCGGTGTTTTATAATTAAATTACGTGTAACTTGGTAAAAACGTGTAAAATAGTTCTACATAAATACATGATTATTAACAATTTAGTTACAAACACCGTATTCGACACTACTTATTGATTTTACGAAATTAGCGGCAGATTACATATCGGTGTCAGACGTATTAAATGTAACAAGAATAAAGGCGCAGGAATATTATAAGGCACAGTTCCAAAATGCATAACAGAATGTAAACTTCACATCAAGGCACCACGGTAAGGCACTTGTCTTATAACGATCGAGAATGACTTCACAATACTACAACAAGAAGCGGAATAGAAAAAAAAATCAAAATAAATACATTGAAATACATCTACCGATAGTTGCTTATACAACCAAGCGTTCGCCTGACTTGATGGCATCGGTAACACGTTACAAGGGTACAATGCCATAACATCTGATACTGCATGAATTAAGGTAATGGAAGGCTGTTATATGATTGTTTTTGCGTATATTTGTCTCATATTTGATCAGAATTTATCTTACAAATAGCTGTTATAACACAACCCTGTATTTTAAAACGTTCAAGTTAAAACAAGTGTAAATGAAGGCAGTGTTACTAATATCATGTAGAGCTATTAAAATGTCAAATGCCATGGCACAGCAACCAACTAATACTAAGTCGGGAAGATTCCGCGCAATTAGTTCAAAGTCCCACTGGTGATCACTAGCACAGCGAATCAAGTCTCATCGTCCTCCTCCAACCGTTTGTTCTTTTTCCTCTGCCTGTGTCTCTCCAGTCGCTTTCGATGCGCGGTCTTCCGCTTAGGCGGTGTTATTTGGCACTCACAGCCCGCACGCACGATAACATAGTCCATCGACCAGCCGCCCGACCCCGGCACGGAGAAGTGCCCCTCCGGCCGATGCCGCTGGGGCATCTCCGTGCCGGACGAATACCGCACTAACGCGTACGAGTACGAATACTTCTGGACGCACCTCGACTGGTTGTAGAGCCTCGCGTCGACGAATCGACACGGCTTTTCGACGACGTCGGGCGCGCAGGAGAGCTCGTACAGCCGCTGCTTGTTCTCACCGTCCTCGTATAGTTCGACGTAGAGGCCGGTGGGGGTCCGGCCGCCTTTCTTGGCGACCATCTCGAGGACCGAAGGACAGCACTCGACCACGTCGCGCTGCGAGCCCTCCCGCCGCAGGATGGACTGCATCTCGCGCCAGTGCGAGCGCTTCCACGCGGCCGTCGCGTCTACCTCCTCCACCGTCCTGAAACATCATTTCAATTCGTTTTAGACCGGACATTTTAGAAGTTGAATACTGGCGTGCATGGCGTGGGAAAAAGAAGCACAGGTTACATGGAATCGGAGAAGGTTTTTTATATTATTGATTTAACGGCTAGCGAACAGGCATGCCACCTAATGGTGAAAGTGGTCAACGTCGTCTGTCGACACGAGCAACTCCGGGGCGTCACCAATGTGTCTCTGGTTCTGCAGCATTCTTATAGTCCACTGACAAAACTCAAAAGGAAGCTCCACCACCATGGGACCTGCCATTGGTCCAGTTGGTGTGGATAAAACTTCAGGTGTATCATCCAACCAATCAAGATGTACTAACGAAGTGAAGAATACAGAAAGAACGCGTTCGATCCAGATGACCCGAGCAATTAGGGAATCCTAAGCCCAGCAGTGGTTCTTCAAAGATAGATTTATTTTCAATTGTGTCTACGACTCTGGCATATAAGAAGTTAATGCAACAAACTGATGGTGAATGAAAGCGGTAGATGGTGAAAATATCCAACTACTAACATGCATGATAGTGGTCATGACACTAACGCCCGCGCAATACGGTTCCTGGTATTGCGGATGGCGGACACACGGAATATATCACAAACGACCAAGACTCCGAGAATAGAATTGTCAAACAAAATCTGCCTCGGTCACGATTCAAATCCGGGGTTCACAGCTTGTCAGTCAGGTCACTGCCAACACACCACGGAGTCTGTTGTCTATCAAGCTATTCAGACAGGTCGGACACCGATGATTCCCAGGTTCATTTGCGATGGGAAATACAAGAATGCTAATGCCTTCGCGTGGTAATGGGGGCTGACTCCGCAACGTCAGCGGAATGGATAACGCTTAATCAGAACTGGTATGCCTGCCTCCGAGCGATAGTTGCCGATGATTTATTTAAATGGAGCTAATAGGAAGCTCTAATGAACTGAAAGACTGGACTGTTGGAGTCAGGTTATTCAATGATACATGGTTAGATAATAATGTATTTAATCTAAGGACTATTTGAGAAACGGGGTATGGGTTCTGTTGTGGCCCTTAAGCGATTCGGTAACAAAAAAATGTAGCACAGCATAGCGCTTTACAACAATCGCCTTTTTACATACTTTGACTCCACCCAACTAGTGGTTGAGTGAGACCACTCGCTGCGGTTGAGCGATTCAAAAATACGGAATTTTCGATGTCGAACGAAAATTATTCGAAATCGAGAGCTCGACACGAGACGAGCGATTCAAAAATAGAGCCCCAGGTTTGCTTCGGGCTCTAATGAGATCCCAGTTGTGACTTGGCCAGCTAGTAGCCTC
The DNA here is from genome assembly GCA_018245335.1 of Dalla quadristriga. Taxonomy (NCBI): domain Eukaryota; kingdom Metazoa; phylum Arthropoda; class Insecta; order Lepidoptera; family Hesperiidae; genus Dalla; species Dalla quadristriga. The sequence goes on along the minus strand of DWLO01000666.1, from coordinate 11,471 downwards.
AGTCCGGTACTTACAGTACGCGGTGTGCGTGGTGCGGCTGCGGCGCGCGGCGCACGCGGCTCGCGTTGCCCACCACGTCGCCCGCGCCCGCCACTGCCCCGCACAGCACCTGCAAACACACATGTAAAGTAGGCTTTACAACAGTCGAAGGCTGGGCTATATACACTAAACCGCCCAGAACCTTCAAACAGAAGTAGGGTAGGCTTTACAACAGTCGAAGGTTGGGCTATATACACTACACCACACATAACCTTCAAACAGATGTAGGCTTTACAACAGTCGAAGGCTGGGCTTCCATACTAGGGCTTGGAACTGAAATCCCGGAATTCTCGGTTCCGGGTCTTGGCAGCATCTCAAGAACCGAGACTGAAGATTCTAGTCCCGGATATTTCGGTAATTCCGGGATCTTTTTAAATTTTATTTTCTGATGATCACTGCAAAGTGATCAAATAAAAAGCTGTGGGGAGCTATCATGAAGTTCAGATACTACTCAACGCGCATAGCAGGCATAGCAGCATGGCATCGTTTGAGTTGGGTATCGTTTGATTTTGATGTTCTGCTATATGTTAAGTACTTATATTAAGTAAGTACCGAGTTCTGAATATTTTTATCTTGTAGTGTTTCATTGAAAATTACTAATATTGGTGAGTGGATTGCAATAAGGCTTGCCATAAGGCTTTGTACAAAAATATTTTTAGAAATTGATTTTTTCTCCATTTAAGCGTTACAAGAAATAAAAGCAGATTTTATGATATTACTTACAGTATTATTAATTAATTATCAATGCCCATAGCCGGCAGTGTGTGGTGGGACTGCATGCCCGTTTGCCTTTAGTCGGAGCGATGCTGCTCGCAATATTATACTCACAAGATGCTTACCAGTCAATACGTAAATGAAACGGACAAATTCCATCATGTTCCGATTGCTGTTCCACGACTATCAGAAAGGGTTAGAAATTCTAAGCCCAAATCCGTAAGGAATTCGACGATATTAACAAATAATGCAATCATTGCAACATTTGCTCAAATATTATTGGTAAAGCCTATGAAATCTCAACGGCTAATGTAATCCAATTTTCCTTTCAAACTACCGTATTAATGTTATGAAACAACAAACGTCAGGCGCTGAATATTATTTCAGGCTGTCTTATTATCAACCTTATGACAGTGGTCTAAGGTGTATTTGGTTTTGTGGCGCAAAACTGTAACCATAGCAGTTAGATAGCTTGTATAAACAAAACAATCGGTTTGAGTAACTCGCGTCAAAATTCTCAACTACGAGAACTCGACAGCGACGGAAAATCGAAATATGTTCGAGTGATTTGTAAACAATAAAACTTTATCGCAATAACGTAAGTAAGTATTCGCAGTAACGTAAGTTATATTCATGCACAAAAATACTATTTTTAGCTGGTCAATATATTTAGGTAGGTAGGGTAAGTGAACCGAGCATTATTCAAGTTACCTAAGCAGATTTAATAAAGCGCTCATACCACAACCGCCTTATAATTTAAAAGAAAGTAAATAAACCAACTGGAGTATTACTAATATCCATGGAATTGTACATTTATTGCTGTCTGTAGAAGAGTTTCATTATAATTATAAAATATACATCAAATTACCAAATATCAAGATTAAGAGTGAGTGGGTATCCAAAAATTTAGTTTAAAAATATTTCCTATGCATTTGCAACCTATCGTAAAGTTTTCATAACGCAGTTAAGATCTTGCTTATATGGAATTTAATATGTATGTTTACAATTATACTATATAATTTGTTTTAATTTCATAGCAATATTTAACTATGTATTTCTAACTTACGTTATATTATTGAATGGCACTTTGAAGCCGTTATCCAGGGAACCTACAAACCGCTCCCGCCCTACATCACAGGGAGAAGGGTTCGGCTGAAAAACAGCGCCGCATAGGAACACGATCCTGTGTTAATACTCAATGTTTTATTGCAGTCATAGTGGTTACATAGGTCTTACATTTGGTATAATATTTAAGGAGCCCTATTAGAACCACATTATGACCCCTATGATATGAACCCTATTAAGTTATTGCAAGTTTAGTGAGAGCGGACCGATCTGTTTTATTTATTAATTATATTATTCTTCAATTTCAGAGATATTCTTGTAGTTTGTAATAGCAATTTTCTATTAAGTGTTGTTTTAATTTTGTGTTAATATCAATGTCATGTTTTATGTGTCGTATAGCGTCTGGTTGTTTATTAAATATTTTGACACACATGGCGTCAGGTCTGGTGAAGCTGAGTCACCAATAATTTGCCCATAAATATCTTGCATATATATTTATTATTATCGATCGCGAACAAATAGTAGGAGGTTCAGTGTAACTCACGTCTAGCGCGTGTAAGCGCGGTCTGCAGACTCGACCCATATCTTTCAATCTTTGGATTTATTGGTGGCGGTTCTAATTCCAACGCACATTAAATTTAGGGACATTGCCGGTGGGAAAAATATTCTTATAATAGTACTATTGAAGAGTACTACCACGTTTTGCATCTGTCTCTTGCACAATCCCTCTCTCTGTCTTGTTGTCTTGCATTTTCAATTATTGTAAAAGTCTAGGTATACTTTGAAAAATCTGATTATTACTGTTGACAACAAAATTACGGACATTATAGATTAGTTTAAATTATAATAAATTAATTTCGTTGTATCAATCACCTTAAGACAAATAATACCAAAAGCTCGTAAAAATAAACTTTTATGCAGAGATATTCTTAATTCCGAACTCATAATTCATACGCATAAACGTGAGTTATATTTAGATTGGTGAAACTGTAAACTCTCATAAACATAATTATGATGTAATTATTTAATTAATGTAGCCCATCGAGTTTTAGAGCTATATTAAACTACTGCTTGGTATTCCCGTTTCAAAGGAAAAATATATGTATTTCTGTGACATCAAAGCGATTTATAAAAGTAAATTCGACGCTATGCCGTAATAGACCCATTTTCACAAAACAAACCATCAACTTTGAATAACATCACCGGTGTTATCAAAATAATATTCCTAATGAGACAAGTTTATAAGCTGATTATGATATTCAGTCCATCAGTTACTAAATCAATGTTAGTAGCTAAGCTGTTGTCCGATTCCTTAAGCTCAAATAAATTTTTGATATTAAATCGTTTACATACTGGTACAAGTGTATATTGAGAAACATTATCAGATGATGAAAAATATTAGAGCTATCAGACTAAACTTACCAGCTAAATATTGGCCAGATCTAAGTTAGCAACCAGTTATACCAAATACATAATTCAGATTAGGGTAATTCGAATGACGTGTGGTCATTCAGAAGCAAATCGCTAGACTATTTTCTTATAATATAAATGGAGCGTGATATCAATGATGTAACAATGGGCGACACGTATCGACAGACACCCTATTAAAAAAACGTAGCTTAACGTATCAAGAGGCAATAAAAGCGATAAAACTATTAAATATTGCCACGAAATGGGCTACGGGTAGATAAGCGCTAATCGAAACGAGTGTCCGTGATTAATAGGTACCAGAAGTCATTAGCAAAACATCTGTGAGGATAAAACTTTTAGATGTTCAAAAACGTTTGGATGTTGACGTGGGATTGAATGATTTAAATGCAATAAGTGCATAACAAAAAGCTCGCCTTAGCTTAATCAGCATAGCAAATAAACTAAACCTACTGTTGTAATTAACGGTCTTACGTAAAAACATTAATTGAATTTAAGTGATGAATTACTGATTAATTAAGAATTTTTGTAGTTCTTTTTTTTACATCATTAACTTAGGGCACTGCGTAAATAGCTCGTATTAAGCACCACAGGGAGGTTGTTAAAGGCATTGTAACTAACAAAATGGCGGCGATGTAACAGCTGACTTCACAGGATGCCATGCTGCCAAATGTTTGTTCATTGTCGAAAAAAAAAGTTGACATTGACATTTGACGTCTTTGGGTACATAATTACAGATTATTAAAGTGACGCTTTCACAAATTCATTCGGTCTTTCATTCGAAGCTGCCATAGCATAAATCTTTTTCGTCGAAACTATCAAAACATTTGTTATTTAATTAGGTACTGAGATACTGCTTAACGATTTTTAAAAGTAAAGTCGGTAATGTTGTTAATAAACATGTAATTGCACAATACTACCGACATCTTCCACTCGACCGTGAAACATTGGTTCTACCTATTTTAATTCGTAATTAGCGGAAAGTGGGATTTTGTTAATTTATTGCTATGGCAATCAACCGTCGTCGCCCGATGGTATACAGACAGACATCATAAAAATGGAGATTTCCAGCGGAACGCATTCGAATGGTGGATTATGAGAGCTCGAAGTGGTGTGAATAGACGTCCAACCATGAATGGGTTTGGGCAACGTGAAATTTAACACAGTAAGGTAATAATGAAGGCAGGTGAGAATTTGGTTGCTATTCAAGCCAATACGCATCTCGATGGTCAATCAAACCTTTTGAGAATTTTTGTTGATGGCGGATTTGGAAGAGGCGCTATTATAAAACCCATATCGACAAGTTTGGATCGGAAGCTGCTTTCTTAATGTTATTTGCTTAGTTTCCAAGTGGTTGACTTGAATATCATATGACACGTTGTTAATATCTAAATATGTAGATGAAAGGAGAACGGCCATTTTAGCATGGGAGTTCGGCCCACACAAATTATTTCGGGTCACGATGATATATTTTTAAGTTAATAAAAAAGCATTCCTTAGTTATAGTCAGTTAAGGCACGAAAAATTAGGTACGAATTGTTTGTTTCGCTCTGAAAAATAGGTATGTACTTAGTAAAGTACATACCTATTTTTCAGATTCCTATTATTGTTCATTATGTGTGTTGACAGTAGTCAACACACATAATGAACACATTTTACACAGGTCTGTGGGTAACTCACTTACACACCCACATTATAACATCACATAATGTATATTTATAATTTTTTATTACAATGGACACGCAACACTACAATTCATATTTCATATATATGATACACCAACCAATTGATATTTATTAGCATGTAAACTCCTTTAAGTATTTTATTATATTATTTTTTGGAACAAATCATTATATGTCAAGACTTTGACACTGAAAATTACTCTGTCAAGAAAATTGTTCGATTTCTCCTCTTCCATGTTTTGATACGGCTCATACTTTTTATAGATTTAATTTGGTGTTTCGTTGTAAATAAATATACATGAACATAATCAAGCTCGTGTACATAATATTACCACAACACCCATACAACTATAGACATAATGTTAGGCTAATTAGGCATGGACAAGAGAGTCGCGTGTATTGGCTCTACTTTTACTTTTGTTTAAATATAATTACTAAACCAGATTTACGGAACAGAAAGTCTTGTTGAAAATAAATTGAAAAAAAAATCGGTTCATTCTGCTTTGTTTTCTATTCAAATAAAATCTATCTTTAAAAGAATTCGGACGACTTTTAAGATAAGCCCGTCGAACATCATTATTGGGATTCGCTCAATCAATCTTTTCCTGTTTTCCTATTGATTGAAGTTGCTAAATAACATCCAAAGAGATTCAAGCTTAAAAGCTTACGCAATTTCTAAGTAATTTCAATGTTTCCTTTTTATAAAATCCAGCCAAGTATGATGTGTAAATATGTGTTACTTTCATAATAATAATATATTCGGTCCTAACCTATGAAATTGCCTATTTTTATATACTGGGTAGCGTGAAGGAGGATCGATTTTTCATTCTAATTAGAATTTCAAAATCAAATTAATTTTACAGTATAGGTATGACATTACTTTTTAAAAATCAGTTATTCATTTCTTTTCCCGCCGTTATTTGCTTTCGATGTCGCTGTTTTTGTGATCAATCGCAAAACAAGCAAACAAACGCCAGAATATAATTTTCAATTTGATATCCAAAAAGAAAGATGCATTTTACCCGTAAGTTTTCCTAAAGACCATCATTGAATGTCGTATTCTCATAGACTGATTGCGCCAATCGGTTACGTCACTCGATGTTCCATTGAGCGTTCCGATAATGACTCGCCCGACGCTGAGCAGTGAGCATTGATCTTATCTGAGTAGTCTTTGATAACAAGTGAAGTGAAGCTTCTTTATTTTCCGATTGAAATTTGATTAACCTATTAAGTGTGTTTTCTTTTTTTGAACTAGTTGGTAGAACCTTTGTACGGTTCGAACACGAAATAAAATGCCGGAAAACTGTCAACACGTTAATTGTGTTACCCATTAACTTCTAAGCTTACGTAAAAATGCCGTTTTCTGATGCTCAGACTGGTAGGTCAAGGATGTAAGTAAAGTATTAGTCCTTGTGACGTGTTGTCCAGTAACTCATCATCATGAAAATTAGAAGGAGCCATCATAATTATAATTACACCTATGATAGTGTTTGTGTTGATATTTGTGTGTGGTAGAACCGGTTTGTGCTTCCCTCAAGGAGGGACATCATTCTCTGTCATACATATTTTTGCTGTGATGCAATGATGGCAGTAGTATATATCGTATAAGTAGTAATACCTGGATACGGTTCTCTCAGGTAAAGCGCCCTACCGCACGTCACAAAAATGTCTGTATTTTCTTCTATACGTACAATACAATACAATACAAATATTCAGACATTTTCAGTGGATAAAATCTAGATCAGATCTACGAGCTAAAGAGCGATCTAAACCATCCAATACGGCGCCCGATCGCCTATTGAATTGAGCGCCGATCGTTGTAATTTATGATCATTTTTGTTGTCGCAACAATTCCACGTGACATGAAAAAAAAAAAAGAGTCCTCAAAAGTCCTCGCATCTGTGACCAATTTAATGAGGATTGGTATTAATTATCGTAATACTAATACTCGTATTAAACGAGACAAAACAAAATAATGTAATACTTGCATATATACTACTAATCGTCATATTCCTACAGTCCCTTTTGCGGTTGATCACTTATTTCCAGAAGATGCCTGTCAACTACTTACTCTGTTTTGTATAAAAAGGGAAGTACCTACTTACTTTCTTTTAAAATATAACCAGTTTCCAATGGATAAAATCTAGATTGGATCTGCGAGCTGAAGAGCGATGAAAACCATCCATTACGGCGCACGATCGCCCATTGCATTGAGCGCCAATCGTTGTAATGATCATTACTTGTCGCCACACTTCCATTTGTACACCATGCGACAACCTCAGCCCTCAGAGCACATCTGTGACCAACTTTCAAGAGGATTTATATTAAGTAGACTCGTATTAAAATAGACAAAATGAAACATAACCAAACTTGCGTGTTTACGCAAGTATTAACCGCCTTATTCCTTTAGTCCTATTTTAGGATGGTTACTGAAATCTGGATGATGCCCGTTAATTTCATTGTCATCGTGAACGGGACGTAGATTACATCCAAGAGGAACTAGATTGAATGTACTAGCTGAAGAGCGAGTGGTACCATCAAAGTCAAAGTCAAAACTTTTTATATTCATCATAAGGTGCATACATACACTTGAGAAACGTCACAACAGGAAAATAACATAATACATTGATAGATAACACGCAATGCCTCACTGATCTACGAGTATCATCCCTTCCCTTCTCTTCCCTTTAATCGCGTAATAGCATTGAGCGCCGATCGCTTGATCTTTAGTTGCAGTCTCCTGTATAGGTGTGGTTGCTGGTCACTCCTGTATTATTTATTGTTAATAACCTTCAAAACTACCATCTTATTCTTCGGGAGTTGCAACGCATCTGTGACCGACTTTGAATATGATTAGGAATTAGAATTATCCCACGGCTTGGTCTGCATTCAATAAGGTTTTCCATACATACTTTCACTTTTTATTCTACCCTCTTCACACCAAATTTCATAATAATCCTTGCACTCGTTTTCGTGTGATTATTATAATAAGCCCATTGATCCATCTTCACAAAGTCTTCACATAAATTTGTTTTTAAAATATTAGTAAGATATTATAATTGTTTTCTACGAAGTGTAATATTTAATTAAATAATTAAAATTCTTCCGTAATTTCTTTTAAAAAAAAATTATTAACACTGTACAGCGAGCATTAATGGATCCCATTTGCCACTGTACTCTGTTCAATATAATATTATTATGTTAATCCACACTCGCCGGGTAAAACTTATCAGTGTGGCAAAAACATGGACAAAAACAAATAAAAACATAACCAAATAAATAAACAACTCACACAACTTTTGTTTATTGTGTCCAACTTTCCAAATTTGTGATAAAATGGTAAACAAATTGCTGAAGGAAGAAATCACGAAGTTTCACTGAAATCCACTAGTAAGGAAGAGTGAAGATATTATTCGCAAACTTTGTCTCAGAGTGTACTTTTTACTTGACTAAATGTTTTCGGGTGTTTTTATGTATGTGTATTTCTTTGTCACGCTAGCCCAAACTGCTTGTTGAATTTTAATATACGAGGTGTCCTTAGATTAGTATTGATTAGGTAGTAGTAACTATTATAATCTGTATTAGAAGTGCCATTCCAAATGTTGGTAAAAATAAAAATAATATACCCACAGTACAATACAAAACGATACAATACAATACAATACAAGATAATACAATACAGTACAGTGCACCAAAAAAGAGAAATACAGTGAAAATAACTAAGTAGAATTTATACAAAATTCGGTCTTATCACTAGGCAGCGATCTCTTCCAGGAAAGTCTGTGATATTATTTTGGCGCAGCAGTGGTCATGCCTCTGGCGTTACGAGTATGTAGCTAGACCGACATATTTAATTTTAATAAATAATTAGAATGTCGTATATAGAAGGATATATTGAATAATTTTGAGATAAGTACTCGTACATACATTAGTATGTAAGTGGTAATTACTTGCCACAGCAGCGGCTGAAGCTGAAGCTGAAGCTGCCGATCAAAAATTATTCATTAATAACTATCCTTATCATGTATGACTCGAAAAGCAATTGTAAATAATGGATAACTAAGAAGTAATTAGTATGGCTATAAAACTAAAGTTAAAAGGTTAATTTCATTAAAAAGAAACAATAAAAGAACCCGAGGGCAAAAACACGTAAAAATATAGAAAAAGAATAAGCTCTAAATTCAAAAACTTTGCCTTTTTAAAAGGTTTCGCAGTCGGGGACTTTTAACGCAAGTGAAATTAGGAACATAGACCCCAAGCTAGTTAACTCGTTTCAATATCAACTCTCCAACTAGGCGGGACAGTAAAAATAATTCTACGAAAATTATCTTGGTGGGGTTGGGATGTTTGTTAGAAAGTACAACGATGACCCCAGTGTGGAGACCGTTATGGGCCACAGATGTTCCCAACTGTTATCTCAATGTAACAAGTTGAAACTTCGCCCCGAAACAAGAAGGTACGATTTGTTCTAATTGGAAAACTTGAAAGGTGGACAGCAGTCTGCTGTGCTCGGCATTCAAAGTATTAAGAAATGGTTGTAGTTGAGAAGACCACGTGGTCTGTATTGACCCCGCTTGCTAAGTATACGAAGTCATTGAAGGTGAGTGACGTATTAAGGGGATACCACGGTGTGTTTTTTTGTGTGTTTTCAATTAAAACGTTAAACGTTAACACACTAGGATTCCCCCGCACTAGGATTCCCCGTGTTGTGGGTGGCGAACACACAGAAAACAACACAATTGAACACACCCAAGAACCGAGTACAAACATTTATCTGCCAAATAAATGTTTGCCCCGACCGGGGATCGAACCCGGGACCCACAGTTCGTAAGTCAGGGTCACTAACCAACGCGCCACCGAGCCGTCACATTGTACATTTTATTAAAGCAAATCCTTGAGATATCGCTATTCAAACTTCAATAAGAGGGATGCCACATTGTATTGCCGTTCATATCTACGCCTACATCAATATTCACGATAAGGACTCCGCATTATCTTGAAATTAAAATCATATTAATGTCATCAATCTCCGGATTGCGCGCCTCCATAGTAGATAAAATATATTGAGACGGGAACAACTCTATTACATTTGGCTATTGAATAATAAACGTTTGGAAGACGTGATCCGAACGGGACGTGAGCGAACTCCCAAGCCCACCCCGAGATAATGCACCCACGTCGAATTAAACTGGCGACCCAAATTGCACTTTGTCACACTACAACTAAATCCAATTTCATTTAAAACCGACGCGGAGTTACGCCGTTTCGCTTTGAGGCGAAAAGTTTTTTTAAATGGAGGTTTTCCCCAATTTTCTGGGTAATTCGCCGAGTCGGGACGTCTATTGTCAGCTTGAAATGTGTTCTTGAAGTAGTGGGGTTTTAGGCAGGAATTTATAATTTAGTGAACAATCTTTGAGTTTAACTTAAACGTTCGCTTTAATCATTGGATATTACAGACTTATCTATCGCTGGCGAGCAAAGATAAATAATATCATTATAATTAAAAATGTATGACTTAAAACTTTTCATTGTTGCAATTGATTTAAGTGCATGTAGCAGATATGTTATTAATTTTCATCCGATTTTCAACTATGCCAATATAAAGCATTGAATCTAACATTATTTAATTGATAAATAGATATAATATAAATTTTGTCTCAACATTAATATAAATCTAGCTTTGCCTGCGGTTTCTCTCTTAGTATCATAACTATTTATCAAAACTTCTAGTACCTCTAAAACTTTTCTAATTTCAGTCACTTTATCGCTAAAAACAATGTTACGTTTACGTTACTTTACGTTTACGTTTACGTTACGTTTACGTTTACGTTACGTTTACGTTAACGTTACGTTTCAAAAATATCGTTATTACGTCTTCACAAACTTCAATTTAGCCATCCGCTTTAAAGACATACTTTCAAAGGAGACCAAACCACTGTAAGTCAATTTAGGTTACCTACGCAAAAACGATCGCCCAAAACCACGACGAAAAATAACGCGACCTAAGCATATAAACTCGTAATAGAGGTATCGATCGGAATGTCAATTGCTATGTAAAACAACTGCTGTATGGCAATATTCTTGCTGGCAATTCTCTTTCATCGTTTTCATTCACTAGTTTGCAGTGAGACAAGTCTAGTTGAGCGTACATTCGTTTGAATAATCATAGCGGTTGAAGGTGGCGCTGCGTTCGACAGGAGCGCTCTGCGAATGAGTTCAAAGGAGGTTTATAAAACTTTCGCACTTTGAAAGTCAAGTTCTTTCTAAGAATTCCACGATTAGAGCTCGGATAAGTAATAAATACACATCTTTTGAAAATTTTCCAATGTTTAGTTTTTAAACTTCGGTATATTTAAACGGATAAAATTATCGATGAAACAAACTCGCGCAGACCTATTCGAGGTTTATCACAGATGGTTTATCCAAGAACGGCAGAGGTTGGTGGGACTGCAGGCTTTGTCAACCTTAAGGCACATTTATTGTATAGTAAATAGTTACAATTGAAACACATATCGTACTTTAACTATTTCACTTGGTTACATT
>DWLO01000665.1:0-18650 GCA_018245335.1 Dalla quadristriga | reverse complement strand
ATGATGATGAAAAAGTCAGATTTTCTGTATTACATCTAGAATTCTCAATTAACATCAGACCCCACGTCTTCTGAACCTGAACTCATATTCATGTTCATCCAAACCAAAGTCAGTATTAATATAAAATGAGTGACAGACATATTCATAAGCAGAATGAATAATATATGGGGCTAGAAATTTACCGCTGAATTCAGTGTTCAAGTGTATAGTTATACCCACTATTTTTAAACTAATACTAATGACCCTCGTTAGTTATTCACTCTAGCTATGAATAACTTGGTCGAACTTGTTCTTCTCAAACTTTATAGGAGATTCATTAACTACTTTAAAGTCACCTCCATCGTTAACCTTCGATTAAAAACGAAAAAAGGGAGATCCGTTTATTTGTCTGTGGTATTTTAGGTACCCCCCAAATGTAAACTAAGATCCCAGTTTATTACGCGACATCAAAGGTGCATGCACCCACCACGTCAACTACTAGTAGGTGCACAGGGAATTCATATTTACCCGAGCAACCCACTGCACTATGGCTGGAAATAAGTATCGATAAAATGTATCGATACTTATAAACACAGTGTTTTGTGTCAGTAAAATATATAAAGTACCGCATCTACTTACGCACACAATCTGTCACGTATTGTTGTCAGGATATTAAAGTTTTTATATAGATTATTTTTAACGGAACTCAAATGTAGATTTTACTATCATCATTGCAGTATTTTGTGGTCAGTTTGTACGCGGGTGTCGCTACAATTATCTATATATTTAATTTTTGAGGCCCGCATTATATTTCCATCACGACGGTGCTCATAGTTCCGTCATTGAAATTAAGTTCATCGCACTTTCCTCCTTATATAGAAAAAATAATAGCAAATGGGCGTTTAACCGCCGACACGACGCGTCCATCTTGGTTCCTCAAAATTAAAAATAACTATGAATTTTGAACTAGCTGTAACATCAGTTTAACTATGTACCTACCATACGAAAAATTCTATTTGCAATTGTATATTATACCAAAGTGAAAAATATGTACCAAAGGAAAAAAAAGTGACGTGACAAAGGGTTCAAAACGAGTACGTATTGAAATTGCTACCCTGAATATGCATTTTGCACCTGGCATATTGCATTTGATCGCGCCTCTAAACGCTATCAGGATATTGACATGTTTGTTCCAGGCAAGGTGCATTTAGTAGAGTGAACCCAGTGAGATTGAATTTCAAAGAAATTGTCACAACCACAGACTATTAAAATGAATGCCCGATTTCACCAAACCACCCCTGATTTTAGGGGACTCTTTTTTATGTGACTTTTTAATGTTGGTTAAGGATAAATTAATCCATAACAAACCCCTTAGTATATTTAGGGGCTCTAGTAAACCATGCTAACCAAGAGCAAATTTCACTTCACTTTGGTTGGTTGAAAACATCGATGTTTTCATTTATTTTAAAAGTGTATAATATTTAGCATTTTTTTTATCTTGTTTGTGTTTCAAGTAGCAATCGGGCATGCACTGAATCCCTGCGTACCATAGACCTGTAGCCAACTGCAACATCATCCTTCTACAACCAATATAATTTAACTAACATCTAAGATAACTGGGTAAATCATACTCACCCCCATAAATCAAAGACTACAATATACCGTCCCACAGACTAAAATAACTGTTTAGATTTATTCGTGACGATGTTCGTCTGTCGCCTAACTGTCTGGCGATGGGACTTCTTATGGCCGGCTCGTTATATGCTGGCCACAACGCTCCGGTCTACCCGACAAGAGGTTTCCCTGCGCAAGTCGCTTGTACAGGCCGATATGCCAGGTGTATCTCAGCGTATGCGTCGTCCGTTCCACCTATCCACTTTATTGGACCAATCAAAATCGAAAATTGGAGTGAACTAAGACATTTCTGACACCATAAGCATCATACCACAATATACGGCGTCAGTTCTACCTGCTTAGACGTATCAGGTAGATCGGTTACTGGTCGGAACTTGTGTGGCCGGCATAAGATTCCCGACTTTCTATCGTCGTGGAGTAAATTTTCCACACCTCTGTTGTCCGTCGTTTCCGCAGCGCCTAAGATATGGTCGTAGCAAAATTATGGAATACCCATAGATACTCATCTTATCACATTTATTCTAATGCATACTTATTAAACCTTTCTTCCGTGCCTCAAACGTAATTAAGTTGATTGTAAAGTCCTCCAAACAATGGATTCAATTAAACTGTGACAAAAAGCCTGTTACATCCCTCCATCCAACATAAGACAAATGCACTTCCATAGTTTAGCTTTCTTTAGTATTATTGGAATTTGTTTTCAATTTAACACAACAGAATGCGATTGCTCTGCTATAATTTTCAGACGCTCTAACTGTGCTTTCACGCACTCGACCGGGCTCAAACCCACTCGAACACGAGCGTGTGAACAGACGCCTTCCGCCCTTCCGTTTTCCCACATTGTTATCGCGAAAGGGTGTAATTCAGACGCTTCGTGTCTGACTAGGGGAAAATTGAAATTATTTGAAAATTTCTAAGTGAGACCCTGAGTCGAAATCCTGAATACTAATTACCTATGTTGTAAGTGTCAAGTTAGGAGATATATTAAGGGAGCTATGTCCAGCAATGGACTTTTAAAGGCTGATAGATAGATAAATAGAAGTATGAAGTTAAAAAATATGTTGTTATTTAAAAATTTGTTTTAATTATGACAAAGTCTGCGATAAAATAGCATCACATTTTATGAATGCCAGTTTGATCTCAATTGACCTAAAAACCAGCTAAATATTTTATGTACATACGCTTGTAGCCTTGATAACTATCAAATTCTTTTTTTCCTTGTTTTGGGTTGCCTAGAAGGAATTGCTTTGAAGCTTTAAGATCGCCCATCGTCTTGTGCTTCTTTCACCTATACTGTTTAGTATTTTCCTGTGTACAAGCTATACAGAGCTTAATACATAAATAAACAAATAGTTACCTACTTTGCTCCAACCTACACAACTAGTCAAAGTGAAAAGCTAGTTTACACACATTAGCACAATGCAGCGTCAAAAAGTTAAGTTGGAGCGTCACATTCACCTGGAATCCACTAATTTAAAGTTCATAGTTCCACATCTAGAACGCCATCGCGCAAGGATTCGTAGAGCAACAACATAGAGTAGGATAGTTGCCCAGAAAAGGAGTGGTTTTAATGTCCTTGTTTGTTGGTTTGTCCTTCTTTCACGCTGCAACGGATCGACGTGATTTTTTGAATAGAGATAGTTTATGTGCTGGAGAGCGGCTTAGGTTACTTTTCATTCCGGTAAAAGGTAAAGGTAAATTACCTTTCACGAGGGCGGAGTCGCGGGCAACACCTCGTTTGTTTATTTCATAAAAATCCGGACGTTTCTTTTTCAATGCTCATTCCTTGTTAGTTGGTATGAAAAACCTCAATTTTTTTTCAATAACACCTAAAACAAAACTGTAAATACGGTTTTTAAATTCAAAAGAGTGACATTTCAGCGCTATCGTTGTCTTGTACGAATGTAAACAAAGTTTTTATTTTAACTTTACCTTCATGAAGAATTGAAGGTTCAATGCAACTGTGGCTCAACAATAAGTTCTACCTTATGTTTTTAAATATATCAGGATCCAGTCGAAATATGTCAGGCGCAATATGTCAATTTACCTTAAACATTACATTGTCTGGTACTTATAGTTCCAGAGTCATTAATCAATCATATGTAGTACACTTAACAGAAAGCATCTGCAGCGATGCAATTAAAACATTTCTCGCCAAAATATGTTGAAATTAAACGAGCAATAATTACAACTGAATTTCCAATCATTACGAATTTCACAGAACAACGTGTCAGTAATTTACTGCTCGGTCACCATGCCGATTTGACGCTGTATTTTGCTAAAATTTACCTAATGGTAACAATTACTTATTACATTCAAGATATTATTTATGTGTAGGTCATGCACATGCAGACCTTTTTTTATATAAGATGAGGATAGCAAACGAGCATGCAATTCCACCAACCACTGACTCCCGACACGAAAAGTGCAACGTCATAGGATTCAATAATGCATAAGCTGCTCTAGATCTTTGCATAACTCTTTTTTACTGTTATTTGGCAAAACCATATTAATAAAGTAAATCTTTTTCATTAATATATTTATCGGATTGATTATCGCTGAACTATTATGGTTGGCACGACTAGGCGACTGTGCAATTTTTGGCGAATTGCCAGAGATTTCGAGCTTGCTCCTAGCAGCTTTATTATGCATTACCCAGTGTCGTGCTACCCTAAATAAGCAACCGTTCACTTGCCAACTTTCGGCATAACATTTTCATTACACGATGATTCCATCGTCACGCGTAGCCAGTTAACGACCTGGACGAAGTTTTACCAAACTTTCGATATTGTTATGGAGTAGGAACTCAAATTTACTCCACACAATGAATAGGTAAGCCATTAAGAAATTGTATTAGCATAAGCTTACTGAATCAAACGCGAAGTAACCATTTACGACTCAGAGCAAAAAATCCGTCATTGCAAAGTTTCAAACAATCTACCGTTAAAATTACGAAGGATAGGTATTTATTGATGTTGTTGGTGGATAGGGGGTATTTCATAGTCATTATAAAGTATAAGTTAGCAGTATATAAAATTTGCTTACTGTTCTTTGTACTAAAATAACGCATGACGCCTCTATCTATTAAATCAGGTCCAACAACATTTTGAACATTGCCCTACTATTATCACCTAAAGGACCAACAAAGGTTTTCAAATCAAAATATCTTTCGTCGAAATGCAGGACAAGACGCCTTAGGGGTCGTATATATCTTGTTGAGCTAAAGCGTTAGATTAGACGGCTCTCAACTGCGAGATTTATGTCAGCAATACGATTCGCAGTTCACGGGCATCACGATAGAATACTTACTTCAGTTTCGCGCAGGAATCCAGAAAAATTAGGCCATCAAAGTAACAAACATCTAATGTTGCCTAATAAAACCAAACCTATTCACATTGTGCACAATATAAGGTAGAATTCTTAATACAAAATAAATAGAACGGCTTTCGCCAAAACGTACTGTAAGCTGCAATGAAATAAAAATTACCTGAATTAATTCAAAAAGGTAGATAGATACGTTATCTGCATATCGCGCGTGAACTCAAAACGTATGACCATTATCACGGATTCGTTTAGTCGCTCACGAAGGATGGTATTGTTTGCACGCGATACGACAATATTGCGGAAAACATATTGAGTGCCTTTCACTGCTTTTTTTCCCTTTCTTTTTTAAGTCTAAGAGGAATATTATAAGTTCATATTATTCATTATAAATACCTACCTACTCTGAAATCCCCTGTCAGATTGAGAAGTCCGGCCTAGTGCGGGTTGGCAGACACAGACTGCTCCCACACACAGACAGATCGAAGTCATTTTTCAAAGTCTTTGCAAATGAATCAATGAAAAAACATTTTAAATCCTGTGAAAATAACTGTAATGTTTGTGGAATTTTAGATAGTATCTAAAGTTCGGTCCTACAACTTGTGAACGGTGAAAGCAATATTCCCCTCGTGTCCCTTCAGTCACGTGAACGCTTAAGCTGCCCAATTTTCCTTTTTGATGCGCGCTGATCAAAGGCGGTCAGCGAAGCGGCGACAGTGTACGTCGTTGGTTCACTAAATTCATTATTTTGAGCTGTCCGCCCTAACGTGCGTGTTTTCATTTATTTTTTTACGAATATTTCTAATAACATTTCTGTCACACATTTCTATGATGGAATTATTGTTTTCAACAATTTGTGTTCCGGTTGGAAAGATGTGGTTACACTTATACAAGAGGCAACCACCTCAGTCATCAGGGATAGCAACGCATCTGTGACTAGCTTAGAATAGGACAATTACTAACGTTTATTAACTGGACGATTACTAATATTTACTAACAGGACTAACTCACTCTAACAGTCCTATTACTAATGAACTACCCAAATTAATTCTCGTTAACTGTAAGTAAGCTTTATGCGTACTGTCTATACCTGATAGTCTGGAAACAAATTTTAGTTAAAATTGACTGTTTTTTTAGTATTGGTGTCAACTGAATCCATCGCCAATTATTATTCCTACTACGCTCAATTTAACTCCATGTAACATGTTTATGATTCAGCTGAGATCCAGTTCTATTTTGAGTTCTGTCCTTGAACCTTATAATTGGGAGGCAGTGATCGTCATTAAATAAAAGGAACATAAGTCACATCAGTCCGGAGCACAAGTCCATAAAGCATAATCGTTAAACTCTTTTAATATCAAGTCAAATCTCACTTCCTTTCAACCTTAATTTATTTTTGATCTTCTGTTTCTGGCTTTCTTTTCTTTTACTTCCTCTGCATCCTCTCCTATGTGATTCGTCATCACGTATTATTAAATTCTGATGTTAGTTTTCCTTATGAACTTTTCTTGTGCACCCTACCCTACCTTATATAATAGCTGTATTCTTTCACTGATCACCATGCGGTTGTCTGGAAGAAATCGATGGATAGCGATATGACCGCTCTTGTACCTTAGATTTGTTGTATAATCTATTGTAATTTTGTATGCTGTAAAGAAAGAGTAAAATAGGTACTAACAATAATTCAAAAGTACTCGTATTTCATTTAAATTGGTATATTGAATACAAAATATGTCCATATCGTAGTTACGGTAGCCCGACTTTTCATAACTACAGCTACAACTTCATGGCAATGGAACACCATCAATGGTCACATTACATCAAATGTAGTCTTCTCGTGAATCTACCATATCGTGGCGTATAAAATTGCTATTTGCCTTCCAGGACCGACTGTATTATCACTGTCGTCCTGTATTTTATAACAATAAATCTCCCTGCTAACAATTTCTCAGGAACATTGCAGGCTATTATATTCACCTGTCTGTTCTAACGATTTGTTATAGTACTACTGTATTTATAGGTATGTATCATAACACCTCCGAGTATCCAGAATATATATGGCGACAGCTTACAGAAAGTGTGACAGATTGTAGGCTTATAAGAGTCAAAACATAGCAATCAAATGTGGTGTCAGTAATTAAGTATACAAGTTCAGTCCTATATACAGTATTTTTTTGCTAAGAAATTACTGCTTACTTCTGAAAACAATTTTATTACTAGCCCTATGAAGTTTGTAACCAAAATTGACTTTTGATGGTTTTCATAGCAGTAGTAATCTTATATTAATTGTAATCATCATAGTAATATTATAGTAAGTAATAAAAATATTAGTTTAAATCTGGCAATTTTTTGGAATACAATTTACATTTCGAGTAGAAAATTTTAAATGGAGTGTACGTTAATATTGCATAGACGCAAGGGTATAACCCAGCGAGTTCCTTCCTGTCGAGGGTAGTGCGCTCGTCTCTACGTGCAGAGCTGATATTATTAAAACTAGGGACTGCTCGCGACTTCTTCCGCGTGAAATTTCTATATACTTACAGAACATTTTAAGCAGTGATTATGATTATTTACATTGCAAAGAAAGTTCATTGAGTTCAAGAGTCTCATGTAGAATATTATATGAATGAATGTTGGCAGTGTGAAATACATGAGTTCCTTAGGGTGAAGACGCTAAGGGCTATTACTAAAAGCCCGTTTGAGATCTATGAAGCCTATAAGTTAGTGTATCCTCTACAATCCCTAAAAATTTCATCAAAGACCGATCAGCGGTTCCAGGGCCAATTCACGACAAAAAAACGCAGACAAACAGACAGACAAGAATTCTAAAAACAGTTATTATGATTATGATTATGATTGTTATAAGTACATGGTACATTACAAGTGCAGAAAATGTATACCTATGTCTACACATACATTTTCTTTCGAACATGTTGAAACCCTTACCCTGGTATTCCGGGTAACTAGCTCATCTACGGTTGCAACATAAAAAATAAGTATCCTACTAATCTACACTGTTTTTCTCTAATCACTATGTGGATGAACTTTCATATGGAAAAAAATAAATATTTATGTGGCCGCAGTCTTGGTTAAAATCTAGTTTACGAAAAATTGTAATGTAACCTGTAACAGTAAACTGTTTAGCTGTTGCAATATCAGCACTTTTGGTAAAATAAAATAAAATATCACGTGTTTTTCACTGTTTAAAATACACCAGAGAAAGAAAAAAATTCTATCGCAACAATTTAAAAACATGAATATGCAAATAGCAACGTTTCCACAAACGTTTATCGTATGTATTCCTATAGTAAACAGGAATATACACTTAAAAAAACCCTGCCACACTCTTCTCACGTTGGCTTACACAGATACGTTGAAATATACACACACCATCTAAACATTTATTCAGGCCTGGGTGTTCCATTCTAACAGCTGAGAATGACTGAGTATTTGTTGCGATTCCTTAAATTTGTTATACAAACAGTTCGCTTTATACTACCTATCATTTATTTTTTGTTTTATTTTATTCAACTTTATTGACACAATAACACGAGTACAGGGTACAAATGGATTCTCTACCAGCTTACCATTGCGCTAACCAGACATTTCGAAATTCTGACTGTATTAAAATTGTTTTATTTACAAAACCGTCCTAATGTGTAATGTTTGAGATTGGACGAGATCTTTTTTTACGGGTTTTTATGAGGATTCATAAAAAAAGATCTCGTTGCTTTCCTGCATGCGAGCATGCAGTTCCACCAACCACTGCCGCCCATTGACATCTGTAACAAATCTTTAATGGGACTCTGGGAGTTAGGACTGTTGGTGTATGTTAGTCCTGTTAGTAAATATTAGTAATTGTCCAGTTACTAATCGTTAGTATTTTGTCCTATTCTAACCTGGTCACAGATACGTTGCTACCCTTGAGGACTGAGGTGGTCGTACCTTAAGTGTAAACAGCATCCACGCCTATCCGACCGGAACACAATAGTTGAAAAACAATTATTCCAATGAAGGCCAGGAGTGTACTCCACCGTTCTGTTAGAGTGGTAGAGAGGTCAAACCCTGATCGGAAGATCTTAGGCCAACCTAAACAGCAGTCATAAAATATAAGCAGACAATCCAACTCCGCGCCCGACGTAAATTAGCTTTGTCGATTAGTCGCTTCAGATCACCAAGATAGTGAAAAAGAATCAGTGCCTGTATTGCAGAGTGTGCTTAGATGACAAATTAAAAGGCAAATGGTCAGAATGCAACTAGTAGGAAACGCTAATGCTTCATTACAGAGAATAGTCAAACTAATTAAAAGTTCAACACCTCTTGTTTCCGTCGCCGCCCGCGCCGGCTTGAGCCACGGTCGAATTAGTTTCAGTTTTCATGTTGTACCTACACTGGGTGTTCCGTACACCAAGGCGCCATTTCTCAAAGAATCCGGAGACATTCGTTCGTTAATAAATTGAATTCAAAAACACAAGAGTATGAAAAGGAATGGTATGACATAATGTGCCAAAATAAATGCTTACTTGGCCAAAGCTCCGAAAAACGCAAAGTATCATATTTTATTTAGTCATTTATTTTTTCATTTATTTTCGTCGGTTTTTGCAACACCGTAAACTAAGAGATCCGAGTACTTAAAATATATAAGTACTTAATGCCACATATTATAATGTAGGGTTTGCGATTCTTGGCTTCGAACGAATTATTGAACGAAGTTAACATATTTATTATGCATTCAAACGAGCTAGATACGACGTTCGTGCATATTCATAAGGACAACAATCCTTCCGAAATTGGCATTTCCGTGTTCGTTGACTTCAAACACAATTTGTGCTAAGCGGTCCGAGAAACAGCTGAACTCTTCAGCAAACTAGAATTCAATTTGCGAGATCGGATGCTGTGGTGGCCCATATCCTTCGTATCTTCTACATCCTACAGTTTGCACCATCTTTAGATATTATCTCTATTTCATTGCTCAGACATTGATAACTTACTCAGCGCAATTCAAATATTGCGGTTCAGCCCATAAGTCCAGGGAATTATAATAACTTTTTACAAGTAATGTATTGGTATTTCATTCTTTACGGATAGTATTTATTGAGTTATTATTCGACATTCCTAAAACTAGCTAAGTACTAGAAAGGGCGTGGTTAATGCCTATTGTCGTTTTCATACTGTCAGACCAGGGTTACGGCAAGGATAATAAATATAATGACGATAGCCTGTAATAAGTGGCAATGTGAATGGAAAATTGTCCGACATACGAAACTTTGTGTAGGAATGACGGCTGTGAAGGAATTAAGTTTTAGTAAGTGTTGGCTCTGCGCTCTAATCTAGTGCACTCAGATTACGTCACTTGATGTGCGAAGTTATCTCATTACGAAACGTAGGTACATACTTTCAAAGTGTTTCAAGTCGCTTTGGACAGTGGTAGATTGTGTATAAACCTAGGCCTGGGAAAACTACCGTTACAATATTTTTGTCAATCAGTTTTCTGGGGCAGCCAGTTAAAATTATTAGTAAGGGTGTTTGAGAAATGTCGTTTGTATGTCAAATGTCAAAAGGTAAATTAAATCTACAAAAATGTTTGAACTTCATCGAAACGAGTTTGAAGGAAAAACCACGGAGACGGAATTTAAGCAAACATTCACACAAACTGACTGATTAATAAATTCCTCTGCGCTGAAACAGATTTTTCAAAGTTTCTATTTTGTCGTTGTGCGGTTGACATTTTGTCAGTTATAAACGTTCCAGACAATTTTTTTATGATTGTGTTTTCCGTTTATGTTTTTTGTTATGTTCTGCTTTATAAAAGCAAGATCTACAAAAAGGTTCATAAATAAAATAATAATAGTCTAAATAATATTCAAGAGTTTCAAGTAATTACTTATGAAACTCAAATCGAAAATAAGTAAATTAGGACAAAATAGTAAAATGTAGAGCTTGCTACTGATTATGTATAGGATAGGATAGGATAGGATAGGTCGAAATTCAACCATCAGTTTAAATTCAAGAAAAACATGTATAAAATTTGCATGTGTCTAAAATTTTTTTCTATTGATAACTCAAAAGCTAGTCAATAGCTACCAAACAAAAAATAAAGGAAAATCGGTTAACGAGCAGAGGAGAAAAAGAAACTGAATTGTTTTGTATTTGCCTATTTATATATAGATATATAATATAAGAGCTCTTAAAATATATTGTAAAACCTAATTGTAAACCTTATTCTGAAAATAAATGATGATGATTATTTACACGTAAACATCAACAAATATATTTATATCGTATATTAAAAAACATGGGCCAACCCATGTCAAGTGTTGCATAAAGCATCTCCTGGGGCGATTTGAGAAATGCTCGTAACATATATAGATAATATACATGGATGGTGCTCCCAGCGCGACGCGTGACGTGACGATCGTACAAATTCGCGCGATGTTTGCCCCAATACACGAGACACCCGCTAGTTTCAGTCCTCTTGTTTCACATCACGCTCATGTGACTTTTTTTTATGTGTATAAAATAGGAAACGAGCATGCAGCTCCACCCATCCACCGCCGCTCATGCCATCTGTGACAAACCTCGAATAAGACCGTAAAAGGAACTGAGTGTGTTAGTCCAGTTAGTATGAGATGTTAATAGGAATGTTAGTTGGTCAGTATTCATTAGTATAAGGACTATGGGAGAGAGGACTGTTAGTGACTGTAAGTCCTGTTTGTCGGTGTTAGTGAAAGTCCAGTTAGTAGTGGTTGGTAACGGTCCTGTTCGAAGCTGTCCACAGATGTGTTGCTACCCTTGAGGACTAAGGTGGTCGCCTGTTATAAGTGTAGCCGGCATTCACATCTTTCCGATCGAAACACAATTGTTGAAAAACAATCATTTCACGGCAGAAATGGGTATGGCGGTGGTACTGCCCCGTGCGAAACGTATACAGGTTCTACCACCATATAAAACCTTATATGAACCTTTTAAAACTACATAATTCAGACTAGAGGGCAGCACTGACAACTCGAAGTATAATTTTGCTCATAATTTAGCTGTGAGGATTCACAGTATGTCGTCTGAAGTTGTAGCCAGTTGAATCGTGATTTATTTTGATTGAGGGAATTGCCGTATGTGCAAACAGAGTTACCACGTAGACCACGTTGCAATCAGATTCAATCGAATTTTACGGATGGGACGGGTTGAGTTACACTTAGGTATTTATTGCTTTTCGATTTTCAAAACACAATCAACGTAGATACTAATACCGTTATTTTATTTCTTGACTTGTTCTGACCAGACTCTAGCTGAATACTATGTCTTAAGAAACTGTAGTTCGGTAAAAATTCAGCTTATCTTGAGATACTTATGTTGAAAGTGAACCACAAACACCAAGATTTTGTTTGGTGTTTGTTTGTTGGATTTTACCCAGTACCTACTATTTTCATTTCTATCTTAGCCTGGTCGCCATTCGAGTTTACCTTTATTTCTGTATTTTATGGGTTTAGAAATGGATCCACGTTTTGGTTCACACAGTGCTTTAAATCTAACTTTTATATTTTACGTTTCCAACAGAGTGCATCTGCTGCACCCACTAAAATATAGTTTTTTTTGTTATATGAATAGTGCTTAAAATTTAATACTTCAGGTAGGTAATGTACTAACATTTTAAAAATAAACGTTGCTCACTTATGTTATTAAGTAATTTCAAGTTTTAATCAGACTAAAATATAGTCATAGGATTCACCTCGGGATGATATTATTTTATTTTTATTTCATTAATCTTTGGGAAACATACTGTATTTCAATACATTAATTCACTTAAACAAAAAAATTATATATATCAGCAAAGTTTTGACTAATAACCATGCACTATTATTATTATGCATGCACTATGCACGGCAGGATCCGTCCATTCGATTTCGTACCTATATTATATCTATAAGGAATCAACGGACTGTAGTAGACTAAAATTAAAAAGAAAACTATATTTTTTGAATTTGTATGGTTACTGCTTCCTACCTATTTCGTATACGAGCCGGAGTTCAATAATTCTATATTATGACTAAAAATTAAATTTAAGGAAATAATAAAAATTTAAATATTATTTAAATTATCTATATCAGCTATCTATGCTAATCAGCTAGTCAGTGTCATCCGCAGGTTTTCCAGGGAATAATTGGATGAAGCCCAGTAGCTTTCCTAGCTGACAACAAAACGGATGGACCGTTATTGAAGACTAAACGCAAAATACTGAGTATTCATTCTCAAAAGCTTCCATATTTGATAGAAATTGTTTTTGTATTTCCAAGCTTAGTCAACTCTTCCATGGTTTTTTTTTTATAAATTTGATTCATAACTACTTAGCTCCTAATTAATAAACATATGTACCACGATTCGTATTGTCATAATATATTGTGCTATGACGATATCATTAAATAATGTGCCCTCGTCGTGTTGATTTAGGATGATGTACCTACTCTAACGACCTCTGTGCGTCTCACATGAAAATAAAATGCTTTAATTTAAAAAGTTGATATTGAGATAGTAATCTGGTATAGTTAGAATATTTGTAAAAACCGATCTTAATTTTTTGTTACTGTCACAGTGATATTTTATCTAAAATTTTGCTAATAATATTATTTTTGGCGGTAGTAATAGCTTCACAAGCAACACTAAAATACAGGCCTTCGCCTCGAGCGTGTCGCTCAAACATCTTGCGTCTTGCGAGATTAACAAAGAGGCAAAGGTATGACGTATGAGGACGTATGTTTACGAATAAAGTTGTAAAGTGGATGGATGCCCTAAGAAATAATTATAGTTACTATTTGTTGTGTTTGGGTGACAGTTTCCTGTATTCACATACAGGTAAAATCGATTCTACACGCCATTCAGGGGCTTTTTGTGCAACATCCCCATCGAGCCAATTAATTCCCGTCGCGCCGACAGCTGAACGCTCATCCGTCAGCGGCGCTAGCGTATACTGCAGATACAACACAGTGAGCACAGTGAATAATTCCTTCTTTTTTAGATGTGTCGGGCGCACTGTTTCAATTCTATTATGTTTAGATAAATTTAGAGGGTAGCTTTGGCTCCGCTTGGAAAACTTTAAAAAATGGTCATATTTAGAAATTGATTTTTCTTTTCAGTTAACTGCTTTTAGTGTGGGCTTTATTGTTTTGTTAACATAAATTATTTTATTTCAAACTGTTAGCTCCATTAGTCGCGTGAAAATGCTACGTGATAGTTAAAGTAAGTAATTCGACATTATTCGTAGAAAAAAAGTATATTATACAAAAAAATGCCGCTGACGGGTTTCCTAAATGATTATACTATTTGACACTTTGACTTTAGGCAGATCTAACGACACCTAATTTATTGAAATCCATCAAGCAGTTCTTACTACACAGCGTAACAAAGAAATCGTTCTGACTCAGTCGTTTAAAATAAGGCTAACTTGCTTTAGTTATTGTTCTGAGCCAGAAACATTGCGTTTTCCCAATTTCATTAAATGGCTGGTTTGTTTAGTGACGCTACATTGTTTTGTAGATTTTAGGACTAAGCTAACAAAATAACCCGATAAGGGATGAGCGAAAATTTATTCAGCGCGTGAAAGTAACAGTTTACGACAGTCGTAAATGGGATGGGGGTTCGAGGTGACGGTGACCGCCACTGATTGTTGTAAAAGCCCCAATCTCTTGGGACCGGCTTTCATCATATGGTACGGTTGAACAGATAAGTTATTTTGATATTTAAAATGTCTGACAACAGCCTGACTAGAGGTCGAAGAAAAATAATAAATTCTTAATGTTTCCTTGTACTGTGGAACCACGTAAAAATTCTTCCTCTCATGGTATGTGGTATGTAAGGTGTGGTGTGTGTATCAAGGGGTATCCAAATTTGTATGGAAATTGCGTAAATTACACTAGTGAATATCTAGTTCAATATATTTCGGTATAAATATATAATATCATCTGTGGGAAATATCTAGTTGCATTATAAATGTTATCGAAAAGCAATCATCTCTGCTCAACTCATTGATATCACTGTTATCAATATCACCCTTGTTCTCCTGTAGGTACCAACCCAAATACAAAACTGTAAAATAAATAATTGTGGATAGTATTATTTTGCTAACTTCTCGTTAAATGATTCATAGTCTTCAGTAAATCTGAAAGATAAATTTGCTGAGTGACAGGAAACATTCAATTCAATTAAATTCACAATTGTTAGGAAAATATTAATATTATTCAAGCAATATTTATCTAGTTCTCATGTTCTAACCAAATCGTATTGTGATTAGTGATTTCCAGGCTGAGAATAATTTAATTAGCCGTTCCAGGGTTGGTTGGAACGACGTGAGTTACCACGGCTCGGATCAGATAATGACGCCCAATATAGACTTTCTGGCGTACTCTGGCGTGGCGCTAGAAAGATATTACAATCATTGTGTATGCACGCCCTCCCGTGCTGCCTTCCTTACGGAGAAATTTTCCCATGTGATAGATATATAGCCCTACTAAGATATACAGTGATGTATACTGAGGGAGAACCACAACTAGACCCGGCACTCAAAAGATAAATTTTGTAAATTTGCTTTAAACTATGTTCCTAACTAATTTCGCGTCTGTAACATGGTTATGCGAATGTAAATAAGTAGTTAGTACATGGGTACTTACTCCTTTTTTACATTGATGTGTGAAAAGAGCATATATTTTTCAGTGATCCCTATAGTGTAAAAATGTCTTTTGGCCTAAAGAGAAGTTCTTAATTGTGGGGATGAGCAAACTGTATAGTAACGACGTTTTTTTATAATATTAGCATTAACTTTCATATAAGAATGTTAACGAAGCACAGTTTGAAGTATTAACAGCTTACTGAGAAATTGTTTTACCTACAAAATTTCATTAAGGTTTAGTTTACTGAGTTTTATTTCAATTAGGAACACAATCGCGAATCTTGTTATATTTTGCCTTGTCTAACTGCAGTGAAGCCATACACTATAATGTTACGAAAGCCATTAATTTTTGCAAGGTTTTCTACAATGCTTGCTTCTAGGTAGGTAGGTATGTATGATGATGCACTTTGCAGTAAACAAATTGAACGGAAATGCGAGAAAATATTTGAAATATTTTTATGCCTATCATAAACACGTGAAGAATAAGCAAATAAAAATAATAATACAGTATATTAAATATTAATACATGTTATTAAGCTAATAGTTTATTATAAAGCTGTTGTATATATATTTTTTTAATATTTAGATATTGAATTATACTGATATATTAATTATACCAATGGTAAAAACAGTAAATTAATCGCTTCGATTAATTCGATTAATCGAAACACTTCGCTAACTCGCACCCTCGCACTAGGATTCAGTGTGTTGCGGGTGGCGGACACACAGACACAAAGTCCTGAGTGTAAACATTTATCTGCCAAATAAATGTTTGATCGAACCCCAGGTTCGGGGATCGAACCTGGGACCCACAACTCGTCAGTCAGGGTCATTAACCAACGCGCCATGTAGTCGACAATCACGAATCTGATGATATGAAAATTTCGGCTAGAAGTCATGATCAATTTAACTTGGTATCTACTCCCATATCGCCAAAAAAAATTTAAAAACAAAAACCTTCAAAGTAATTCAATTTTATTACTTATTCTTGTTAAAGTTGTGTAACATATGCTTAGGTTATTAAAGCTTAAAGTGGCATTTTTTTTCCACACATTTCGTACATTTATTAGAAGTTACGACAGCTAATGCTTTGTAATTTCTCCACAAATTATACTCGCCCTGATTACAGACACATAAAAGGGGCAAAACACAATTTTAACTACACTTAAGTATTACAATAGCGCATTAGAGTTGCATAGAATAAAACCAACGATATCAGTACCGAATGATAATTGAAAACATTATTTTTCAGTTTATGTACTGATTATTGATGACACTACTATTCATTTACCTACACTATACATCAATGATTTCAACAAAGTATACATAACGTAGACTTAACTTCGAACCTTCGTTAATAACCGATTCGAACAATTTGATTAAATCAGTATTATTTTCATACATTGTTTTTAACGAACAAGCAGACGCCACCTGATGGTAAGTGGTCCCCGTCGCCTATGGACACTCGCAACACCAGAGTCGCCGGAGAGTTCGTTTTGGGTCTTTGTCAACCGCATGTCTTAGTCTACTAAGAAAACCTCAGATGGAAGCTCATTCAAAAATTTACGAACGCACGGCAAAAAAGGTTCCGCGGACCGTTTCGTGAAAGACCGCCACAAATCCAGTTGGTGTGGTTGAAACCTCAGTCTTCGGTGAATGGTGCGATGGAGGAAAGGTGGCGTTGGCATCATATCCTCTAGTTCCTGGGAGCACTCACCAACGTAGAAAAAATAGTTTGAATATCCGTCACTCAGAAACTCTGTACCTCACTCTCTGAAATTATTACAATGAGTAGGCAACGAACTCCCAAACAGAAAGGACTTACCTAATCTATGCCCTTAGTTGATATTTAAATGAAAATTGGAAGACAGAGCATTATTATCGGCACCCATTTCTTGATAAGTCGTGTCGGTACGTAAATGCAGACCTACTCCTTCTGATTACCACAATGGACGACATGTCTTGGAATATAAGTTTTGAAAGCATGTTTAAAATTATGTTATTTGCAATGAGAGTAAACAGATCTCACCCAGCCATACCCAGAGATCGGAAGTGGGCGTGCCAGTTTCTCTTAATGCACGGTTTATTTTTCTTGGTTTTTTGCCTCCTTATTTACAGCACTATTTGCCATGATCTCAAGAAAAATGATTTTACACAAGCTTGTGCAAATGGGATTTTATGTGTCGTTTTCGGTGTGGTTACGTTTAAATACAGTATTATGTTGTGGTATCAAGATTTATTAAAAGGATTGATGGACGAAATGAAGGTCGATTACGAGTCAGCTAAGTTTTTGCCGCAAAGTGAACAACAGATTTTACTAAAATACGCGAAAAAAGGAAAGAAGGTGGTGAAGCTGTGGGTAATAATAAGTATTACCACAGGTAGTCTATTCCTGATTAAAACAATCTGTCTAATAACATACTATTCAGTTAAGGGGGAGTTTAAAATTGTTCATCTGTACGACTTAACTTATCCAAGTCCGGTGGAAGAAATTAAAAATGAGCCCACTGTTTATTGTCTACTTTTTCTTATATTTTTATTTTACGATATCTACGCAATTGTGATGTACATTGCCATGGCTGCGTTAGGTCCCATCTTCATGCTTCATGGCTGCGGCCAATTAGAACTTGTAAAAGATAAACTTATGGATATCTTCAACGAAAAGGATTCAGAGAAAACGACTTTGATAAAATTAAATGACATCGTAAAACAGTTACAAAAAATTTACAGGTAAATCCACTAACTAACATACCTCAATATATGTATATGTTATATATTTAAGTCATTTAAAGATATTATGTATACGGTTTATACCTACCACATTATCCTCATTTACCCAGGGTGGACTGGTAGAGAATTCCATCAGGCATTAAGTTATGTTATAATAATTTTATATATATATATATTATTTTTATGACTTTTATGAGATGACAATAAAGTTTATAGTAATAATAAAAATATTTTTTTAAGTTTTTATAACACTTTGCTGGACAATTAATAACAATTGTATTATTTAAAGCTTCCTCCATCGTGTTAAGGAAAGTTTTAAAGTTTTGTA
>DWLO01000664.1:0-18672 GCA_018245335.1 Dalla quadristriga | reverse complement strand
GACCAAGATACAACTGACACCTATGACGTAACGGACCAAGATATAACTAACACCTACGACGTAACTGACCAAGATACGTTATAAGATGAGGACAGTACACGAGCATGCAGTTCCACGAACCATTGCCCTCCTTGAACTCCTTGAATCCTCAAATAGGACTGTACGATGACTATTAGTTAGTTAGTCCTCTTAGTATATATATAAGTGTTAGTATAGGAATAATTGCATGTTAATATTAGTAATAGAACTGTTAGTGTTAGTCCTGATAGTAGCTTAAATACTAAGCTTATTTTTTCAATTTTTGAGTGGACAGACAGAAGCAATGTAAGAACCAGGTTTGCTAAAATTATATCGACCTGTACCTACTAAAATTAAAACAAAGAATTTCTTGGGTATAATTTGAGTTCGAGTTTGAGTTCATACCTAAGATTTTAATCTCTGAGAATAATATTTAATTCAAAGACCTCATTTGATTTGACTCAAATAAGCTTAGTTCACACATGCCTACCCATTAACCGACGGTTATTCAAATATGGAATTGCGAAATTATGAAGTGATATTATTATACAGGTATATACACAACGAACAAGTTATACTAAAACAAACTAAAATTAAATAATAACGTAGTTAGTTATCTTCAGTTCAATCGACACCTCATTTTTTATCCAGCTAATGCCCAGCGCCTCGGCCAACTAAAATTACGCTCGGATCAGGTTTTTTCACTTCCGCCCGAGATAACGGTCAGAATAAGCACCTTTATGTTATTAATGGTCACAGATCGCTTAGAACACCGCCAATAAAATTGTTTATTTTACACACATTCGTTCCCTAACCCCTGGAACTTTCAATTAACCCGCATTAGACCACTTCCTTCCTCGCGGTCGATTCCTCGCGATTAATCGCAAACGTTCCAATGCGTAACGGTCGCCATATCCTCAAACCGCATTAAATGAAAGGACGAACAGACTTCCTGCGAAACCGCTGACTGGACGACGCAGTGCCATGCATCACCCCGAGTGAGGTCGTGATAGCGGTGTACGAAGTGTGTCCAAACAATAGTTAATGCATTTAGTCCGGCCATTGTTTGATTTATAGTAAAACCGTGTTGGCAATTTATAAGAGAAAGGCGGGAGAGGGCTCCGTCCGCAGCGGGACGTCGGGAAATCGGGGAAAATCCGAAGATTTATTAGCGGGCCGAGCGGGCGGCCGCAGGACGCGGCTGACCGCGCGACCGCTCGTTTTGTTTGCCCAGTCATTAAAGTCGGCAAGTAAACGCTTAGTGCGAAGATGAGTATATTTGCGGAGCAATTAACGCTTTCGAGGTGAGACGAGGGTTGCGTTGCGGACTTGCGGGGTTCGCGGTCAATGTTTATAATGACCGGCACGGCGTCAGCGACTGTGACGTGCGCGAGCCGCCTGTGTACACAGAGCGACGCGGTGTGGCCGACGCCTATCCTCGCTAGCACTATCGCTTCCATGCTTATGTGTCGCCGGTAGATAACGATACAGAAGTGTACTCGGATATCGCTGTACACACAAGCTGAGTGTCAATCACGGCTAGGCGGTGCCTTACAACATTTTATCGGATGTCACATAATCTAAGTAAAACGCATTTATGTCAAATCGTCAATGTACCAGATAAGCCCACCCACGTTTCACTGGTCCTATTGCATCATATTAAAGCGATGGCGGCTGATACTATATATAAATAGCCTAGCACTCAGCCGACACGTTGTCATTATAAAAAATGACATATGTTACTTATGAAATTATCGGCGTTGCGTTATGTGTCACCTACACGCGGACACTAGTATGTTGTTGAGAAGACAATATCGGCCAAGTGCGAGTCGGGCTAGCGAGCTGTGGGATCCGAATCGTGAAAAACTGCACTTTGGCTGATATTGTACAGTGGGGCATGAACGTTTCCATATGACAATACCGCTAACATGTCTGCATAGTCCTTGCACTGTGCCGCCTCCTCGTAGTTAATACTGCTATCTAGTGCCGATGAGCAATACTTTAAACTAAAGCTAGCGATCGCCCATCCAACTTTAATAATAATAATAAACGCTTACACACTCACACCCCCGACTCGGATTCCTTGTGTTGCGGGTGGCGGACACCCACAGCAACCACAACACAATTTAATGCCCAATACCCGCGTACAAATATTTATCTGCCAAATAAATCCCCAGCCGGGGATTGAACCCGGGACCCTTGGCTCGTCGTTCAGAGTCACTGACCAACGCGACAACGATTCGTCAACTATGAAGAACACTTCAAGCTGCGAGGTTCCAACTTTACAAAGTTTGTACTTCGTTTACTTTGACAAAGCTTCCCCCCCGAATCCTCTAGTTGTCCAAGCAGCAGAATATATCCCTGCCAACAAATATCAACTCGACTCAGACATTACCTATCTGGTAGAAGCCGCCGATGACGAGAGCACGGTCCCAAACAGAGTCAAACAAGAGACACTCACACCGTCCCCGCCGGCAGACGCGAGGTCCCTTTTTTTACACGGCCGCCCTGGGCGAGCAACCGCTCGTTTCGCACCGATTCTCAACTACAGCAATGACCTAATCCGAGGTCACCTCATAGGTGTTGCCCTCAGGCTCGTTGGTATCCCACCTTTATCACCTGGCTGAGCGCTTCTAGCTCCCCGTCCAGTCCGGTGACGTATAGGCTAATAGAGCAAAGAGGAGCTCTTCATTCGAAAAAAAAGAAAAAGAACGCTGCAAACTTTACTAAGCTAAATACTACTTCAGCTAAGTACAATATTTAAACGAGCCGAATGGTCATGCATGTCACCCATGTATATTTTTTCGGCAAACTGTTGCAACTCGCAAGCTTGCAAGCTTGCAACTAGTAATTTGCAATAAACGAGGCGGTTCGAACAAGTGTTAATAATGCGTTGCACGTTCGATTTTTAATTGGTGGATTCTGAACGGACCGATCAACAAGTGTTCACATATTAAAGTCCATGTAACAACTCAGTTCTTAACTGATACAAATTTCTGTTTTTTTCCCAGAGCTTAACAGTTTTAACCGTTCGAGTTCAAAACTGCCCGAATAACCAAAGCTCCATTTATATCACAGATTGGAACACGAGGAAGTTGAGTGTAACACGTCACGTCCACTTTGTGCTGGAGTCGAATTTAAGGAGTTTAGTTCGGACTAACCGATTGATCAGTTATCAGGAATAAGTTATTAAACAGATGTTTAATACGAGAACTTACAAGGCAAGGATGTAAGTAATATGGTGATTTGAAATTAGTAATACGACATGGTTGCGGAGGTTTCTTTTGCCGAGGCTCTACAAATGAGACTTTTCTTTGATGTATTGTTTATAATGCTTAGGTAGGTTCATAATTAGCTGTCTCATTTTAATTAGGCGTGTCAATGCATACATCATTATAATTAGGTGTATTTTCGCTTCAAAGAAAAAATATGCACCGTATAATCAATATTTTCCGAAGTAAAGTACCAAGAAATTCCATAAACAAAGAGTTAATTATACGGTTATACTTCCTTAGAAACTTCGCGATTTTGAGCTTTAATGTTTTTATTTTAGGAGCGACTGCGTCCGCTGTTGATAACTTTATTTTGCTCTCTCCTTTCGGCCATTTGAGCTAATTAGTAAGGAAATAAAATGAAACTTGGCCATTACTCAGAAAGCAAGGTCGTCTGTGACTAATTAATTGGCGAAAGAATGATGGAAGGTAGAAAACAGATGGCCCGTTACGATATTTTGTGTGGATGCTTGCTAACTTTGAATTTTAAACGTGCAAGAAATGTTAAGCCCAGTACAAATAGATTTAAACACAATGGAGTTTTGTATACTTATAATTACACTTTTCTTTATAATTTACACACCTTCTTTAAACATTTAGCGAAATGGTAGTGAAATGGTAGAAGGAGGAGAAGAATAATTATGTACATTTGTTTATTTAATGTACATATCGAACTATGCATAAAATAAAGGTATAAGTGATTATGAAACCAAAACACTTTTATTGTATTTCTGTCTCTAGATAGATCACTAGATCATACTAGATCACTAGATTATACTAGTAAAATCAAAATTTAAAAAGTTATGTAATTGCGAAGATAGCAGCCGAAAGCAGTTGTAAGAAATTAAATAAATAAATGGGCATGGTCTCTCGGCGAGTGTCAATCGAGTTAAGCCGCGCCGGTGTCGGCCGGCAGTTGGATGGGTAACCGCTAGTGGCAAAGTTTCTTGATTGCTTCCGTGTTTCGAAGGGCACGTTTAACCGTTAGTCCCGGTTTTTACCGTTAGATAACAGTCGTTTAACTTGTCGGAGGCCTTTGGACAGCCTGATAAACTTCCGACACTCGGGTCGGCCACTATACCCCTCTACCAACTCGCATTGGAGCAGCGTGGTGGAGCACACAACCTGCACGACTGAGAGTTCTTCCGAGTACGAGGTGACTAAGGGAATACGAATAAGGGAGAACGAGCAGCTGAGTTCTCTGTGCAGCAGCTACCATCTACCACGATAACAAAAGCGACTGCCCAGCGTGGTGATTATGGGAAAATCCTTCACTTTTTAGCAGAGGCCTGTAGTCCAGCAGTAGACTAATATAGGCATAAAATGAATTTACAAGTAGGCAAAACAATATTATCTGGTGAAGTATATTACCTATTATGCAACCCACTACTTTTTTTCAATGCTATCCAGTATAACTATACTTTTAGTTCTGCTGGATGCTATTGAAAAAAGGCAAACATTTACGAGTATAATATCATCCAACTACTATAGGTAGCTACGTAGAATAAGTGTGCCTATGTACTTACTCATGTTTATTAGAAAACACTTATCAACTGAGTGAAATGCAATGCCTCTTTTCACATTTTGATAAAATCAAGTCTCATCTTAGTTAAGTTTCAAGCACGAGTAAGGTACTTACCTGCTTCAATTCAATCGGGATCTAATAAACCTGCTGCCAAATTGCGTAACGCAAAACGATGCGTTTGGTACCGCATTCATCTCATTCGCCGAAGATTTGCACGAAAAATCAGATGATTGCGATCGCTTTGCGTTACGCAATTAACCTGCTGTCCTTTAATTAGCATCAGTTGTTAAAGGAAATATGCTAAAACAATCCATAAACACAATCTATCATAGCATCATCATTATAATATATTATAATACTATACCTACTCGTACTTACAATACGGTTTATATTATGTAAATAAATAAACGCTTACACGCTCACACAATCATTCCCTGTGTTGCGGGTAGCGGACACACACATAGAAAACACAACACAATGAAACGTCTAAGACCCGAGTACAAACATTTATCTGCCGAATAAATGTCTGCCCCGGCCGGGAATCAAACCCGTAGCAAGCTTTTATAACTAATTTATACTGACAATGAAAACATTTTAGTCGTTACATATTCCTTTCAAAATCCAACATGAATCTTACTAATATTATAAATGCGAAAATGGGTTTGTTTGTTTGTACGCCTTCACGGTTAAACCATATAACCGATGTGCATAGTGTTTGGTAGATATATAGTTTGAGCCACGAAGACGGTCATAGGTTACTTTTAAAACCCGAATATTTGAACAGATCCCAAGAAAATGAAAACATCATAAATTTGATGCGGACGAGGGCGCAGGCAACAGCTAGTAAGAAATAAAAGAGCACTTTCCGAGACGACTTTGAAGTACGTAGCAAGTGGTATATTCAGAAAAAAAACAAGTATTGATGATCGCTGATGTAAATTTGATAATTAGGTCGGAACTTAATCTGTCCTGATTAATGAACAAAGCGAGCACTACAGACGGACCACCCACTAGGAGGAGACGGCTTAATAAGACCCTCATTAACACCTTAATGGCTATTTTCAATTCGCCTGATTTCGCTTCACTTTTATTTATTTTTTTCGTCCCTGTCCTACACACGGCCCCGGGTCAGTCCTCTCGCTCCGTCGCCCTACTTTAATTGAATCTCTGGTCGCTTTTTCTAAACTTATTCTCTTTGACTTAAGATTAGTGATGTATTTAAATTGGCGTTTTGTTACGTTTTTATAGCCGGCCGGAGGTTCTCCAGTTATTTCTCCGCCTTCTCCTTATCGAACTTTTAATTTAGTCGCGATATAAACGAGTGCAGGACTTTCGTGCGCTATTAGACTTTAGAGTTGTATGTTTATTGTATTACCTATTTACTATTTGTTGTGCATTTCGATAACTGGTCTAAAGAGCGACAAAAGACGACAAAGTTCGTGGAATAAGCAAAAAAACCCTGACGCAAAATACTGAGCACAGCCCTGACAAGGTGTCAAAGAAGGTCATGTCAGGCCAAATCATAACCTCTGGTAACCCTAGGCCCGGCTGCAAAACAAAGTTCAGTCATAATTAAGTTCGGATGTCGTTGTCGTATGTCTATCAATGGGCTATAAACGCACTGTGTAGAGGGTTCGGGGCGATATCCGTTCGCAATAACGACTGAGAAATGTATTGCACACATGTTCCCGCCGTTGATGAAGGATTTTATAACCCCCAAACCGATTTGTCACTTTGCATTAAGTAAGGATAAGCGTTTTGAAATATGTCGGAATCGTTTCGAAGAAATTCTTAATAAAGTAATGAAATTTAAATGTAATGAGATTTAGGATGTTGTGTTTTGCGTTTCTTGCAATAATTGAATTTTAAAACGACTGACCTATAAAGTGGACTTGTACTCGCACTAGATAAAAGGGCAAGAAGATAATGAAGAATAGAAATATAGGTTGGCCGCTAACCCTATACAAATCCACACTGGAGCAGCGCAGTGGAGTACGCTCCAGGCCTTTACAGTTTTGACGAGAGTTTAAATACGCTTCAGGCCCTCGTAGTTTTAAGGGAAAAACCCGTGTACTTCAAAGGACCGCTAATGGCTTGTAGCAAATACCACACTATTTAAGGCAAGAACGCAAAAATTTTATCATGTTAGAAACCGATCCAAACAGGATGATCATGAAATCGAATACCTTACTTACGAGTACCATACCACTACAAGTTTACCAACACCAATTTGTTCACGTGGAACAAATAAACTGTACTGCCGAATAACTAACTAAACTAAGTAAGACTTTCTCACTAAGTAGAGACTCCCACTAAAGTAACGCATCAGCTACTACATTGTCAAGTAATGTGTCAAAATATGAACATTGTCATGCCGAATTGTGGCCAACCCAGTCAACCCGTACTCTATGAAAAGGAAAGACGTTGAATTTTAATTGTTCATTTGTTTGTTAATCCTATTATAAATCAGAGTGTAGATAGTCTACTTTGGTGACATTAAAGCTTTGCGTGAATTATACGAACCATAATATGCAAATGAGGTTAATGTTCTACACTATGCCGATTGTTTGTACCCATTACTGATTCCAAGTTGAATCCGGTTGAATTAAGAGTTAGCGTGTCACTTCTCAAAAGTTCTACAATTTGGTTTAATTAACTTCAAATTGAAAGTTTTAGGTTCGTTCGGGTCAATTGTGTCATTTGTGGTTTCATTTTGACACTTATTTTGGCTTATTGGAATCAAAAAGCGTAGTATAAGAGTAAAGTTAAAGTAAATTGTGCAGTGAAGAAAATATTGTTAGTCTTTTTCTACACTTTCCCACTTACAACTACAAAGTTGTAGGCATTGCTATACTGTGTAGCTACTGTGTCATCATCTTTTCTGTCCTTATATCCTTGGTTATATCAAAATTTAGCCTTTTACAAGTTAGTATGGAACTAACCTCACGGCAAGTCCATCCATCCATCCATCCATCAGCCTTTAGAAGTCCACTGCTGGACATAGGCTACCCCTAATCGATGCCACTCCGAACGGTCCTGTGCCCTTGAATCCAGCGGTGTCCCGCTGTGTTCTTTAGGTCGTCAGTCCACCTTGTCGAAGGGTGGCCTGTGCTCCTTTTTCCGACTCGTGGTAATTAAATTATGGTAATAATGTTGTCATACATAACTTTTTATAACACTGATATAGGTAAGTATATCCTACGTAGCAGATACTTTCAAAAGTGTTCACAAACACCTATCACGTTCTGGTCAATCAACTGGGCGATAAAAACCACAACCGTAACCTCCAATGCGTTCAAATAAAGAATGCAAACAACACTAATGATTCTATTTGAACGTCTACGCTAATTTCACAGCTAAACGTGTTGATTCAATCGAGAGACTACCGCAAAAAAACCATACCATTTTATTGATTATCAAAAGCGCACAATAGATAAAAGCTGGCGCTTCGTATTGTTGCTAAGTCCGAGCTGCGACAGACGGCGCCACCGGAGTCGTTCGTGTACTAAAATGGCAGTTGAATATTTTTACCCACAGTGGTTTTACGCACGACCATTCCAAAGTAAATCTTATAAACAATCCGAGAGGACTCAATGTCGCGTGGCGCGCCATGAAGACTTACGAAGCCAGACACAGAGTATATTTTGTGGTAGAGCGTCGTCATTGTTCGCTAAATTGTCGCTTGCACGGAACCGGCCCGGCTTGTCGTGAGTTAGGTATGAGCACACGACAGCACACAATGACAGTATACATACATTCAAACACCTGTTATTAAACATGCACAGGGTCACAGAGCGTAGCCTACTGCGGACCTCGTTAAATACAATGACAGATAGAGATCTCGTTGCCGACAATTTAGGATGCATCCACAATTACCTACAGCGGGCTGCCATGATATTGTAATTACATGAGGGGTTCGATGACCTCGTTAATTTAATGCGTGTAATATTCCAATCTGAAATATTTCGCACAGTTGGTACCTATCACTGCTGCCATCTATAAAGTCGAAAAGTAAATCCAACATCGCATGCGGACTGCGAAGCACAACAAAGAAAGGAACAAACACTAAATCATAAAGGCGGCGTGAATCGCGCTTCCAAACTTCCGTCATGAACGTTCAACACTCTAAGATTAACGCAAGAAACTTCCTCTTAACACTTGACAAAAAGCGGATCATCTTTCGTTCGATAGGATTTTCTGGGTTTAGCGGATTTCACATGTGCTCCGTGTCTGAAGTTTAAATCGCATGAAACGAATAGAATTGAATCGGCGGCGCTACAATGAGTGCAGTCTTGTCGAACTGCTACTGGCTTTTTATTTAAGCTTACGCCGGGTTTCTATATGAAGGACGGTAGGTAGACGCTGCGGTTCTTTGCGAGCGCGTTCCCTTATAAGGATTAAGGATCCCGCATACGACGACCGCTCATTTGTCCCCCTTTCCGCCAGACAAGGTGCTAAACCGACGTGTTGCCCGTTCCGTTTGCAACCGCAAATTGGATTTATGAAGTTATCTACTACACCAAAGCGCTTCCGAAAAAACGCACCAACAGAGTTTTGCGCCATTTCGAATAACTCAAAAGCGTCCTTCGGGACGTTAAGGATATAAAGGTAATTGGTATAATAATGGCGATCGCTTTCCGAATTTATTTTCGAGTTTAAATATTAATGTTTCGTGATAGGGCGTCGGCGCGGGTTGAGAGGTGTCGGTGGTTTTCTGGCCCAGCGCTCACGGACCGGTTCGGAGCTGGCTCGAACGCTGGCACGCTACGCCAGAAAAGCCAAACACGTATCTTGAACGATAAACCTTACTTCGAATACGGACAAACGGCAAACGACCTATTGGTACCAATTTGCAGCCGTGTTTGTTCTGCTTTAGGGGGAAACTGAACTGGATATAGTTAGTGGAGACCTCGAATAGGTTCGGAGTAAACTGTATCATAGTATATTGTTAAATGAAAATTCCTGGCTCTGAATAGACTTGGTATAATGGATTCTGGCTCTAGCTTCTATTGTTATGGCAGTGCTTTTGACCATTTTTAGATGTTCCTTTACTGCGAAACTTAACAATAATAATAAGTAAACGCATTCACCCTGTCACTGAGGATTCCCTGTGTTGCATTTGAAGGGTATATATACTCAGAAAACATCACAAATTACCAAGACCCGAGAGCAAACATTTATCTGCTAAACAGAATGTCTGCACAGCGTCAGCGTCACGTCATAATATTATGATTAAGATTTAAATACATACCAGTGGTGAGTAGAACGCCGAGCTGTCTACGCCGATGCTGGGGTAGGGGTTCTGGTCGGTTGAGGGGTAGGGTGTTCCGTAGACGCCGACGGTGGCGCTGGATAGCCTGGGGTACGAGGTGAGGGCGAGCCTCGCACCGTCGTATTGGCAGGAGCAGACCGTCTGTCCGGAGACGGGGTCGGTGATGATGGGGCGAGGCGTGTCGCAGCAGGAAGCGGCGGGGGTGCTCGCGTGGCTTCCGGCGCCGGGGGACAGGGCTCCGCCGCCGACCCCGGAGCCACCCGGTGACAGCGGCGGCGCCGAGCTCGACCCGCCATCCGGCGAAGTCGCCGCTCCCCCGTTGCCCGCCCCGCTGCTGCCGACCAGCAACTGGAATTGCAAAGCTTTTGTCATTTTTGGACTCAAACACACACGATGATGCTGCCTACCAGCAAATTGAATCGGATAGCATTTTTATATGTAGGTACCTACATACGTTTTATATGAACATACGTATTGAGCACATGTTCGCTCTTGACCGCTTTTCATCGTAGGCTGGACTGGGCGAGGACCTAGCGAATTGCTTATATGCTGGTCTCGGCTTATGCTTACCTGAGCCAGCTTTATCCATAGGTATGCTCGTTGCGATAAGTATTCGAATATAGAAGAACACGTTTTAATGTTAACTAAGTAAAACTAGATAAAATGACAAATTCGAATATTTTATAATGACATCAGAGTCAGGTTGCGTATTCATTACTCGCACAGGTCAAAGCGGGGCGGATGGTGGCAGAACTAAAAAGGCAATAAACCGGTATAACGTTTTTGTATTGTGACTTTTATGAATTTCATGGCGAACATTAAATTGATAAGGGAAACGGTGAATTATGATGTCAATAAACCAGTCGGCGGGTAACGTCACGCGACCAGCTAAACTGTAGATAGGTACGCTAAATGTACTGTAGGACATCTATTCGATTCACGCAACCTGGGGTACCTACGTGTAATCCTATTGATCGGGGTGAGCGAGTATCGCTTCATGTAAAAAGCGAGATGGATTTGTTACACAAATGCCTACCGCCGGCATAAAAGGCAGGAATAAAAAACTTTTTAAACAGAAAGATACTGTTAGGTAAGTAAAATATCAAACATGGATAGGTACTGTAACTTGATTAGTGATATTTATGACTGGTTTCTGGAAACTGTCTTAGATTATTAAGTGGTGTTTATTTTGTGGTGGTGTTTGTTTGTTTATAAATCAGTTTATAGTGAGTATTTTTGCCCGACTGCTTTAGAAGGAGGGTTGTGTTTTTCGAGTGATTGTACGTATATATGCATTGTATTTTATGATTGTATGTGTTGTATGTATTGATTGTATGTAAGCGTATATCTATGTAAGTATTTATCTTTGTCACGCTGTGCAGCCTAAACGGCTTGATGGATGTTTATAAATAAGGTGTCGTTAGATCCGTCTTCATAGTCGAAGTGTCAAAGGCTATAATTATTTTAGGAAAAATAAATATGGGATTTTAAAACGGGGTTTCTCCCCCTTCGAACCTGATACACTTTTTTTTACCAGCGGACCGTTACAGTAACAAAATCAAAAACAAAAGAATGTATCAGGTTCGAGCGGGACAAAACCCCATCTGAAAACATCATGACCGAATTTTTAACGTCCCTTGAATAGAATCCGGAAAAAATTATTCGTAAATATAAAACAGCATTATTGAAAACTTTCATAAGATTTAGAAATTTATGACGCCACATTCGAATTCTCAGAGGTGTAAAAAATATTAACAGTCACTTTACGAAAATAAAAGCATTGAATTAAACCATCACCCTGATTGATCAAAGCTTATCAACGGTGAGATGTCTTGTTTGTATTGTATAAAATGCGTGCTCGAATTGTAATTGACCCACTAACACCCACTTCACTACGCAATGTCGTGTTGACGTTGTTATATATTTCTAAATATCATTAAATGAACTATAATCCCCACGA
The DNA here is from genome assembly GCA_018245335.1 of Dalla quadristriga. Taxonomy (NCBI): domain Eukaryota; kingdom Metazoa; phylum Arthropoda; class Insecta; order Lepidoptera; family Hesperiidae; genus Dalla; species Dalla quadristriga. The sequence continues at coordinate 6,625 of DWLO01000664.1, read as the reverse complement.
ATAGTTGATAAATTACGTTAACACGTCTGTGATAATGCTCAAATTTTCAATGATCAGACGAATTTCACACCGCTTTTTAATATAGCGGAGAATAAAAAAGCAGAGTTTGATCTTTCCGCTATCAACCCTGTCGATAACTGCATTTGTCAGCATTTGTATACTAAAGTGTCACTTTCCGTAGTTAGTAAGCTCGTAAGTTATATATTAGCAAGAATTAAGAATCTAAATTAGATTTTCTCATCGTCGTTTTGATACCAGACATTTTTCAGCTCAAGTAAACATGTCATTAATAAAACTTCGATCACATTAAATAGTCGAGCAAATCTGATTAACGTCTTAATCAGAAAACATTGCGGATAATTTACTACACATTAATCAAAAAAAGATGTGAATCTTCGTGTCATCTCGTTCCTACCTTGTTGCTCGCGTGATAAAGTTTTCGGTATCTACTTCGCTCAGTTTTGTGATCACAAAGCCCATGGTTACTCTTGATATACTGTTCCGTGAAACCTCTATTTGAAACGCTCATAACCCTACGCCTTGTGTCAAATGCCGGATAAAATTAAGCGAGAATTGGTGCAGTCGGGAGTTAAATAGTGTAATCGCTAATGGCAAAATTTCATAAGCTCCTGCACTCGTGCTTTGGAGGGCACGTAAGTCCTTAAGTTATATCAAGCGTGTGGCTAAGAAATATTAGATTAGACAACCAGGATAGACAAACACTTCAATTGCTATCAAAGCAACAACATAGAGTAGGTACGCTCTGATCCTCTCGCTCTTGTGACCATTAGTCGCAATGTGACCAGTAGCCAAATGAAAATGAACTGCTACTGTAGAACATACACTTTTAAGCTTCGACAATCAGCGTGAATAAAATTGGACTTTAATACGATGCAGGTAATCCAATAATATCCACCCGCCGCTCTCAACGCAAACACAACTTCATTGATACATAAATGGCGAGAAAAACTGAGAATTGTTTTCGCCATTTTTCTCTGTCAAAAAGTAGGTTTAAGAAAGTTAAAATGTCTAAAATGTCCGTCATTTTATCGTAAAGAAAGTTAATGTAGCATATTTCTCAACAGTATAGGTACATTGTAAGAGACAATCTTTGAAAATGTTAGCGAGCGAAGGGGAGACGACCGTGCCAAACGGACTTACATGTACTTTAAACACTATTGATCTATACGAGTATGATGTTCTCGTACCAAGTTTGGGCGGCAAAAGTTAAAAGCTCTGAGAAAGGACCCTCAAAAGATTTGATCAAATATTGGCGCAAGGTTGACTTAGAAATAATAGCATGAGTTACTGAGCACACAGGCGACCCCACTCCACGTACTAATGCTCCGTTTGAGTGCACGAAGTTGTTTTCTTTAAACAAAACGAATAGTCTTCAAAGGGACGAACTCGAACAAGCGACATTTTTAATGCCCTGCCACAGATTAAACACGGGCCGCGAGCACCACGAGCGAAGGGCGTGGTTTAATAGCTTCGCTAAACCAGCTGTTGCCCACGGCGCTGCTCGCCACTCGCGGTAATAGTAGCATGAGATTACGTTCTAATGTGCCTACTAGTTCCGACACTTTATTTTTATTTTATTTCTTCAAAAATATTCACAGCATTTTACAATTTAATCATACCCCATGCTACTTATCCTTACGCCAAATTGAATATTTACTATGTTAGTCGTACTTGCAGGTAGGTAATATTTGAGACGGTTGGAACTATTTCTTACAGTTTTAGTACATAATGTAAAAAACTTGCAGATCTGTAGGTTGCATAGTCGGAATTGTATAGAAAACCATAATATGACCATAAACACCTTATCTTCATCTATCCATAGTCTCTGGGGTGGCTTTATCGCCTAATAAATTTGATGCAGTAGTAAATTTTTTTTATTTTCTAACCCTTAACCTAATTAAAACTGAAAGGAAAATATTTTATATGCAATGAAAATCAATTGTGACTGGTACATTTCCTGAAAAATTATATTTTTGATTAGACATGAGCCATTATTATAATTACACCTAATTAGGTGTATAATTATGAATAGCTAAATGTTGATAAGGAATAAATGAGCTCACCTCATTATCGTGAGTTTAATATAGAAAGATTCAGCATTCAGCAACTTGTTTTCCAGCTAGAATTAAGGGTCCGTGCCATCCGTGAACTTACCAAAAATAATGAAGGAATTAATTATAATAATTTATTTCATTAATTTATTTATTTATCATAAAATATAGGAACTTTGTTTGCCATGCGATTTTATAATAGGTACCTTAAGCTATTGTGTACTTATAAATTTCTATTTGGATTCAAAACTATTCCTTTTACGGACAAGAACACGTAGGGTAACGGTGGTAATGGTAACCTATTGTTTACTCTGATGTCAATTGTCTATCCTCCGTCCGTCAGAGGCCTCTAGCGCTGAGATTAAGATATGAAATGTATACAATATGAAGTAATTAGGTCACAAACCTAAAAATACTAATTGATTTTTATATCGCAACATAATTAATAATTTGTTGGTTTTGCCTGTTTACCAACAAAGTGACAAGATTAAGGTATGCCTATTTTATACACTTTTTTATACAGATAAAAGTCTGTAGGTACCTACTAACTTTTTAAGCGCTAAATCTATGAAACTGGTACTGCGCTCGTTGGTTAGAAATTAAGAGAGCATATTAAATAAGAAAAGATAATAATTACCGACCTACTTTGTAAATTCCGGATGGACAAAGTGTGAGTATGTAACATTAGGCGCGATGAAATCTGAGATTGGTCTTATATCAGAAGTGGTCACATCGACGGCTACAATTACAAAGCAGGCCGACATTGAGCAACTCTGAGCACGATGGTAGTGACCCTGACTGACAAGTTGTCGGTCAGGTTCCACTCCCAGCCGGGCCAGACATTTGTTTACCAGGTAAAATTCGTTATCGGGTCTTAGTTATTTGTGTTTCCTGGTAATTCTTTACTTCCAGTCGCTTGCTTTAAAGGTAAAGCAATAGATCGTGAGGACGCCTGCATGTATCAGATGGTTCCATAATGCTCTCAAAAGCAAAGAAGTGTGAAGTCTGGTAAATTGAGCATGCCAGCGCGGTGGACTATGGCCTAACCGCTCAAATCATGAACACTGAGCCTTTTTTACGTAATGTTATGTGGGTGAAGTATGTCAACCCACGCCTTTCCAGCGACATGGATTAAGCCATCTTAATGCTTTCCATTCTGAGCAGAATCCCGACCACATCAGACAGTATGTAATGAAGATGAAAGTTTTTTAAATTTAATTTAATTTAATTTGTAACCTTTTCCAGGCCGATATTCCATTCCCACTCTGACATCTGAAAAGTTCTTCGTCCTCTGGTTTATAGAAAGATCAGGATTTAGTACATTATGTACGTACACACATATTTTATTCAGAATCTTTTGACCATCAAGTGAGAAGACTTAATATTTTATGTACAATACATACGCGGCATTGGAATATCGACCTTATGGTAACAAAGTATTAATCATACTAGTTAATGTTAGAAAACGCGAAAATGTTTTTGCACTTAATAATAAACTCGAATATTTCGAATTCTCGTAAACGCTTAAAACATAAATGTCAATAAGTATTTGCACAACCACTATCTGTTGCGTGCGTGCCTGTAATTAGTCATATTCACCGATAGTTGATACGTGTTCACTATGCCACGAAACGATATTTAGGTATCGCTGACTCTGTTGTCAATTGCTGTGATAATGATAACACACCCATCGCTGTTATAACTACTCAAAACATAACACACACAGACATTAAAATTTGATTTGTGTACCTTTGTATATTAGGACAAAAACGTACCCAATTATTTGAAAATTAACCATACTGATAGCAGGGTAATAATAGCACTTTTTACGTGAAATATCGATGAAATATAAACCTTCGTCGGTTGTAATTAGGTAGAGTTCATAAATGTAGCACTGAATATTTTGTTTTAGCTCGGTCTGTGTAATGATACACTGTCGCGTGATTGTCGATTGGTAAATGTAACTATAGGGATATATCAAAACAGACACAGCAGTTTTATACAGCACATAACTGCATTTTTAATGTTTAATGGCCATAGAAAAGTGGTAGGTGTTTAATGGCTGACAATCTGATGCAAATCGCCTCAACTGTATATGGCTACAGCAGACTATGGGTAGTATGATTTAACAACCCCTAATTGCAACATAGGTTTCACTGGCAACAAACGTATTGCTACCATTGAGGATTTAGTTAATATGGACGCCTTGTGAAGTAACAATAAGGAGATACGCTGTACACTTGGATCAACTACATGGAAGCAATCACTCTTACATACATACCCTACAATAGGGACGTCTCAAAAACCTAACTAAGTTTAATAACACAGGATAAGAATATCTCAAGAAATGTAAAGAGTACTTTGAATAAGAACATAATAATATTCACTTTAGACTAGACTAAATTTCAAAACAAATTGTTGTCCATATCGATAAAGATAATAATATGATTGACAGCTTAGTACGTAGTCAGTAAACGTACTTTATTTCTAAACTCGTTCTGGGTAAATTCATAAACCTGAGGTCTACGCATAAAAATCGAAGTGTATTTGCAGATTCAATCTTGAATTGAATTACTTCATTTATTCAAAGTAATATTAACAGCATTTTACAATTTAATATTATTTTATGTTACTTATCCTTAAACCAATTGAATATTTAATACGTTACACGAACTAAAACGTTAAAGTTTATAATAACATAAAAATGTTAAAAGAAAACCGACGTAGTATATAGGTACTTGGCGACTTGACTTCAAAATGACTTTAAAAAATACGTGCATTAACAAACTTATTATTATTTTTGACATTGTAGTTTTTAAGTATTCATTTATAACTGACACGGTTACCCCATTTACATCTCCTATCTCTCTAATTTACGTCTCCTCACTTTCCGCGCCAAGTTACTCTGTCTTTGGTTGTCGGTTCTGGAAATTGAGCTTGTATGAGGTGTCAGGCGTAAATTCCCATAAATTCTAACGTTCACACCTTAGTAGATATTTACCAGCAAGTTACTTATCCAGCAAGTTTATTGGCATGTAGAGTTATGGTGTAGATTTATTTTTTTCGAAAATAGTGTAATTCACACAAGAGGTTTCTCCAGGTCATTAGCCATATTTCATTCAGAAGTAGTTACAGTGGAAAGGAGTTACAACCAAACAAATTGCCGCTTTTTTTAATTACTAGGAAAACGTTAAAGTAAGATACAATTCAAAGGGTAAATTAATTCAAATATAAGCAATATTATGTCGTTGTGTACAGAGAGGGCGAGCAACGGAGTGCGCTTGACTGCTTGAGTCAACAGAAGTTCCAATAAAAACTACTCAGAACGAGACGATAGTAGGACGACAGTTCAAACACTCGTTAACGTCAGTCCTGCAATCTCTATTACCCTAAAATTAAATAAGAACTCTTCTAGTTATTTAGACCAATCTGTCAAATGGAGAGTGTTTAGCAAAGAGAGGGGAACGTGTTAGTGTTCAATGTGGACTTATGAGATAATAGCTTATGCCCGCGGCCCCGCTCGCTCTTATAAGTGGACTTAACAAAGTTTTTTTTAAGAACACAGATGCATTATTAATGTAGATATATATTTTACCCATAAGAACCATTAAATATTTTTTTTCAAAGACTTGGCTGCCGTCATAGTTTTTTTTTATTCAAATATGTCCAATGTAACTAATAACTATTAAATAACATTAGTGAGAATTGATTCCTATTCAGAATTGAAAGAAATAAAAGCTGGGGGGGGGGGTCCCACAAGGTAGTGTATTGGGTCCGGTCCTGTACTTACTATACACCCCTGATATTCCCATACATGCAAATAACACCATCGCGACCTTTGCTTACGACACTGCAAAGAAAAGGTACAAATGTCAATCAATACCATCTATAATTGGACGAAAAAATTGAGAATTAATTTGAATGAGACAATACACATAAACTAGCTATAATAAGCAACAATTTTATCCAGTTTATGTAAATAGTAAAGTAATAACATACGAAAATACAGCCAAATACATAGGCATGACTCTAGACGCGAAACTTTGCTGGATTGCTCACGTCAAGATAAAAAAAAACAAGAACTAGAATTTCGCTATAAAACATTGTATTGGCTGCTTGGACGACATTCTACTCTGTCTGTATTGTATAAGCAAGTCCTCATGCCAGTTTGGACTTATGGTATGGAGCTGTACCAAACGGAGCAATATTATGATTATACAACGCTTCCAGAATAAAGTACTGAGGGGCATCGTGAACTCAGCCCGGTATATCAGAAATTACGATCGTCATCGGGACTTCAAAATAGAGGTCCTCACTAAAGTAATAAAAAAATACAGAGCAGCTCACCATAAAAGACTTCATCATCACGTTAATGCTGACGCAATCCAGCTTCTCAACGAAACATCGTGAGGAGACTTAAAAGAACAAACCCATTTGAGTCAGTGTAGTGATTAGTATAATGTAGTGACAGTGCTATTATTAAAGATAACATGAACTAAGTGTATTCGCCTTAATAGAGACATTCTTAATAATAGTCAATTTCTCAGTTTAGG
>DWLO01000663.1:0-18674 GCA_018245335.1 Dalla quadristriga | reverse complement strand
CCCTGTATTGCGGGTGGCGGACACACACAGAAAACACAACACAATTTAACGCCCAAGATCCGAATACAAACAATTATCTGCCAAATAAATGTCTACCCCGGCCGGGGATCGAACCCGAGACCCACGGCTCGTCAGTCAGGCTAAGTGACCAACGCGCCACCGAGTCGTCATGACTTAAATTGTCCGTAATTTTATTGTCTACAATGATATGGAAGCACATTTTTCAAAAGTGTCTAGGTAGACTTTTGAAAAATTACAAATTTTTACAATCGATGAAAATGTAAGAATGTGGGAGCGAGACAGATGCGAAAGGTCATAGCCCTCTCGATAATGTATTATGGTTTTGGTTGTACTACATTCTGTTTTTGTAGAACCCGATGCGGTGTTCGACGGGTACCCGGTGTGCGCGCACTCGCCGCGTGCGCATGCGCGTTCTCTCTCTTCCGATCCACAAATTACCCCCGAAGGTGCATATTACAATTAAGTAGTTAATATTTTCATGCTGTTACTGTTCATATTTTCGTACTGTTAATATTGTCATGCTGTTACTCTTAATATTTTCACACTGTTACTCTTAAAATGTTCATACTGTAACTGTTCATATTTTCATACTGCTTCTGTTAATATTTCATTCTGTTACTGTTGATATTTTATTCTGTTACTGGTCATATTTTCATACTGTTTCTTACGGCCCTCTACTGAGCACGGGTCTTCTCTCAGGGTGAGAAGGGTGAGAAGTGTGTATACTTGTGTTTTGTTCCCACTGTAAAGTATTTTTTGTAAGTGATTCTCATGTAAGTATAAAAATATCTCAAACCTCAATTAGGTAAACTTGCCACCCAGGAAAACCTTATATATATTATAGTTCAAATGAAAAGCTTTGTATGCATTGTATAAATTAACAAGTGTTAGTGTAAGGGAACTTGGTAGTAAAGTTTTCGTTATTATTAACTTTCACAGATCCATATCGCTATAATTGTTGAAATGTTGTTTTTTTTTTTTACAATTTCTCCCCTTGGAACGTATACTAATACGCTACTTACTGTACGGGAAAGGCAATTTGTGGAAAATTGGGTGCTAATTTTTAAATTATTATTAATATACTTCCTCGAACCCCTTGGCTATTTCACGGTCAAATGAATCGATCAAAACAAAATTAAACACTCGAGAAACAGCTTTAATCACGCTAGACACTTAATAGTGAACATAAATAATAGTCCCAGAATTGTCAATGTTGCAAACATTTTGAGTGGCAATGATACAGGTGAAAACTACAATATTATTATGCCGTTTTTGTGCGTCGAATACGCATGAAACGTTTGTGGACGTCACTTATCTGTGTTCTCCCCGTCAGGCGAGACAGACAACTACCCGTCGTTGCCGGTGATAGTGACCGCGGAGACGGAGGCGGAGCCCGAGGCGGAGGCGGAGGCGCTGCCGGCAGAGCTGCCCGTGGCGGACGTCATCAAGTCGCTCGTGCACTTCCTGGCCGGCCGGCCTACGCACATGCCGCTTTGGCAGTACGAAGACATCACCGCTAAAGGTAACTGACGCGACAGCGGTGTTACCATCACAAACCATTGCATTGCAAACATATGAGCGATATGTCTATGGTCTATACCGTCCTCGAGCATGAGTTGGGTCCGTTCTTGCAGATTATAACCCGTTTGATGCTTTTTTCGAATGGCCAGCTACTGTTGGACTTACTGGCCTTTACACCATAGGGTGGTGAGCTGAAAGAGCCCAACCACAACGAGAAGACGAAGAATTTATCTGGATCTCGGCAAGTACGTGGTCCGGAGCAACTCAACTTCTGCAAAATGTCGTTTTGATGTACTTTCGCCCGCAGTGTGGACGCTGCGCAGCTGCCAGCAGATGGCGACGCTGGTGCGGCACGCGCAGCGCGTGTTCCGCGAGTCGCTGCCGCACGCGCTCATCTCCGAGCGCTGGGCGCAGACCGCGCTGCAGCTGGGGCTGTCGTGCCCCTCGCGCCACTACGCGGGCCGCTCGCTGCAGGTACTGTGCCCCTCTTGCCGGCGGTGTGGATCTCTCGTCAACACACCAGTTGTCGGAACGGGTAGGAGTCGTTGTTCGAAACAGCTATCACGTGGACTGCGTGTAAGTATGCGTGCAAAGTGCGTGGCTCACGATTTAATAATGAGGTCGTCACTTGACTCAACGTAAGATAAAAAATATTTTGCTTACTTCTCTTTCAACCACAATGGATTATATTTTAACAAAACTCATTCTTTTATAATGTATGTTTTTCAAAGTCTGTATTCTCACTATCTACTATAAGTTTGAACTGTAATTTCTCATTCAGAGAAATGTAATTTCTTCTGAGAGTTTTTACTCTCATATTAGATATTTTTATCTTCAACCACAGATATAAAAAAACCTATTATATTGCTATAACAATGGCATGTACAAAAAAAAATAAACAATCGCATTTAACAAAAACGAAATCTGGGTAAAGCAGGAGTAGAGTGCGAAAACAGTTTAATTGCAGTTCACCAACCGACGTTGACTCGCCTTCCACGCGTACAGGTGTTCCGGTTCATCGGCGTGGCGATGACGGGGCGCATGGTGTCGGACATCCTCTCGCGGCTGGTGGAGACGGTGGCGGAGCAGGGCGAGGACATGCAGGGCTACGTCACGGAGCTGCTGCTCACGCTCGAGGCCGCCGTCGACTCGCTCGAGTCCAACTTCCGCCCGCTCGACTACATGCGCGACATATTCAAGTCGACGCCCAACTTGAACAACAAGGATGGCGGGCCGCAGCCCAACGGCACCGCGTACAGCGCCGGTGAGTGGGACCGCGGGTCCTCTGCGGGTCTGGTCGCCTCACGCGCCCCTACTGAGGCGTGGAGACGCTGGCGGAACTTTACAGTTCCCTAACACTTTACAGTTCACTTTACAGGGCCGGGGCAGATATTTTTTTGGCAGATAAATGTTTGGTTCTTGCAGTTAAATCGTGTTATGTTTTCTGTGTATGTCCGCAGGGAATCCTAGTGCGGGGTTGTGAATGTTTAAGCGTTTATTTATCCCAAATAAGGCAAGACGTTATGTTGCGAGGTGGGTAATATTTGCCTCCATATAGATATAAAGAAAGAAAGAAAGAAAGAAAGAAAGAAACTTTATTTGAACGTGAGAATGCAACAAAGATAACAATTACTACTCATTATATTCTACATCACTTTCTTACTTTAAACTTCACAGCTATCTATGTGGCAGTGACCACATCAAAACGGTAAAAAATACATGTTTTTACACCCGACCGATTTCAACCTCTGCCGACCGCCGCTACCGGAAAACCCGGCAGGCCTATGAAATGACATAAGGTACAGGCGGCACACTCGACGAATGTCACGAAACAGTATTAAAATAAGTAATATCTAAATAACGTCAAATTACATTATCTTAAAATTAGTTACTGATTTGAAATCAGTAATCCTATCAGTCATTCTATTGAGAGTGGTGACGTCGCAGGCAAGCGGTCGCCGGGCGTGTGCGTGGGCTGCGTGAGCAACCACACGCGCAGCACGAGCTACTCGGTGTCGTACTGCGTGCGCAAGAGCAACGCGACGCACGCGGCCGACAAGCAGCCGCACGGTATGTTGTTTTATTTGATTTTCATTACCATATTTTTATTTTTTTATTTTTTTTTAATTTGTGTTGTTCCTCCTGGATATCTGGACCTGGATATCTTGTGACGGGGACCACGGAGAGATTATGTCGGACTTTGACCGACTAAAACCCCACGGTGTCCATCTCTGCGCCATTCTGTCGGGATCTCGCGTACGCTTTCGCATTCTTTCGCAGAATTTTCATTATCTGGGCTAACTTACAGCTAATTAAGAAAGCTGTGTCATTTCGCATCTTTTTTTTTTTTGTAAGTATACTTTTGCAATATGTGCTTTGATATCGTTTTAGCTATATAATTGTTGCAGTGAAAATTATGCAGGTAACATTGCATCAAGCTAAGCAAATTGGAGTATTGAGTGTACAGTGCAGGTGTGTCCGCAGAGGCCCGGGCGCGCGCGTGCGGCGGCGACGCGGCGAAGGGCGCGTGCTCCAGCCTGTGCCGCTCGCGCTCCGCCCAGTCGCTCAAGCTGCTCGGGGACTCCGCCACCCAGGTACATCCATTGTTTTACAGCTTCAATACTATAGCTACCACTCGCAAGCAACTATATACCTTGTGGCGCTTGGAAGGATAAAACACCACAGCGTTTTTATTTATTTATTAATTTAAATTTTTGCAAACCTTAACCTAAAGTAAATTTTTGTAAAATGGGTATATTTAATGCCAGATGGCATTGTCTACCAGTCAACCCTAGGTGATGTTGAGATTGCTTGGTAGATCCAAATATAATTAATTATTATTTAATCGTACAACTATAAAGGTGAACTATCTATACTTATTAAACATACATATATCTTCAGATGGGTTAGTGTCAGTCAATTCACCGGTTAAGTTACCCTGATTCGAACAGGATGATTGCTGCCCCATCATTATAAGGCCTTATTTGGGCACTTTTAAATTTTGCTCGCGATAAAAACTTCGCAATTTGAAAATGGTTTAGGTTAATGGTTATACATCAGATACAATCAGGAGAGTTCAGTTGCCTATATTACAGGCTTGTCGCCAGTAGGCAACTGACGATACCTACCTCACAAACCCTATTTGTAACTATAATGTTATTTTGTGCATCCCGTATCCTGTAACGTATACGGTAAACAAATGAATATGAATATGCCCGCCCTCCTCGTCCGCATGCATCAGGACGACAAGCTGACGATCCTGGCGACGCTGTTCTGGGTGGGCGCGGCGCTGCTGGAGTCTGATTACGAGCACGAGTTCCTGCTGGGCGTGCGGCTGCTCGCGCGCGTCATGGCGCGCCTGCCGCTCGACCGGCCCGACGTGCGCGAGCGCCTCGACCGCACGCAGCCGCACGCCGCGCACGCGCCCTCGTCGCTGCACGCGCTGCTCCTGAAGGTGGGTGCACTAACCTCTTTACTTCCACCTCACTGCCGAGGACCGCGTCTCCGTCCGGTCTCACTACTGAGACGGCTTAGGTGTTAAAATTTCACGTTCACATAATTTATTGTTTAGGTGTCGACATGGGAGGTGTAAGCGATACTTTTTGAGCATATTTACTTTTGATACTGTTTGTCACTTTTATTTTTTGAATTGTATTTTATATTTGGAATTTAGAATGTTTTGAAGACAAATGGGAGTTGTGTTTTTCTATTATTATATTTTGGTATCTTGGTGCACGGGTCTTAGTTTTTGAATAAAGCTTTTAAATCCGTCTGGTTCTTTGCTTCTATCGCCTACAGGAGGTAATATCAATCAATCAATCAATCAATACTTTTTATTTCATCGTAAGGTAATTGCATACACTTGAGAAACGTCACAACATTAAAAAACATAATACATTGATAGATAACATTCTATTCGTCACTGATCTAGAAATCACCGACCTATTCCCTGTTAACATCTAATTATGACACGATATACAATACCTATTTTAGTCATCGGCTTTATAAAAATAATACATACTTCGCCTATATCTCGTCACGCTGCCCCAGTGCGGGTCAGTAGGCGAATTAAAGCCCAAAGCCATCCCACGATGTCACCTGATCAAATATTAAATAATTGAAAATCTGTATGTATTAGGACATCCGACCCTTTGACGCACTCGTCTTTTGACTTAGGACGAACAAACTGAACCAATCCGTTTGAACCTCCGCTTGGAATCCACCGTTCATTTTCCTCTTATCAAGAGTCATAAAAGAGACCTTATACAAGGATGTGTGGTTTGGAAAAGTTAATATTATTCTGCCAGTTGTAAGCCCTTTAAATATGATGAACAATAAAAACACGTAAGTACAATCAGTGTAAGATATTTAAGTTTTTAGGGTTCCTTTACCGTTTAAGGGCGTAGCTCAGGAAGGCGTTAGTGTAATCTGATCTCATCAAATCCACTAACTCGCACTGACCTTTGAACTTTTCTTGTCCTAACCTTTTCACTGCATTGCGCAAAAATATCGTTCGCATTCGATATCGTTCGCCAGCTGATGTTAGCTAGTTTAAATTTGTCACCATTACGGCTCTCATCCACGAAGATGAATACCACGACATACGACACTTGATTTGGCCCCATGCAGCATGCGTTGGCTAATTCGCTAATTTCAATGTATTCAGTCTGAGCGGCATGCGGTCCGCTCAGTATTAATTAAAAATATATGATGACACGTAGCGTGCACCAGTTTCTTTATTTTTTTTTAATGTTGGGGAAATCCTCGTGGATGTCTCTCTGTGACGGGGGCCACGGAGAGATTATGTCGGACTTTAACCGGCTAAAACCACACGGTGTCCATCTCTACGTCATTCTGTCGGGATAGATGATATAGGCTAAGTATGTATTATTTTTTATAAAGCCGATGACTAAGATAGGTTTAGTCTATCGTGACATAATTAGGTGTTAACAGGGAATTGGTCAGTGATTTCTAAATCAGTGACGAATTGCATGTTATCTATGAATGTGTTTTCCTGTTGTGACGTTTCTCAAGTCTATGTAATTACCTTATGATGAAATAAAACCATTTTGAATTTTGATTTTTTTTTTCTGAATCTTAAGTATGACTGACCAAGGATGCTACTGAGAAGTACATCGGTACTGTTTATTTATATCGTATTTTATAAGTTTGACAATGCGATTTCTTCTTTTAGAAAAGGGATCTTTCGACTGTGTGTGTCGACACAAAATGGGTTGTTAAACTGACCATATTAATAACCCAAGGCTGAATATAGGTTATGGTCAAACTAGCAAAATAATTATGGGTGGGGTCCAAAGTGGCTCGAAATAGTTCGTTAAAAGATAAACACTGAAGCGCGACGTCTTTTTCTTTTCCGTACTTAGCTGACACACAGCTGTGAGACTAGATCACGTAAGCGCCGCGCCATCCATACCACATATTGAACAATCGTTCGATACTCCATACGTTTCATAATCATTTAAGTACCTACTGCAGCGCCAAAATTGCTAAAATTACACGAGGTGTTCCATTGAAATGTCGCAACTTGCAACACTCTACTGCCAAATCTTTCGTAACGCCACTCATACTGCAAATAATTGTGTATGTGATGTAAACAACATAATTATGCATACTGATCACAAATCTGGTCGACCAACAGTCAGATGAAAATCAGAAATAAAAATCAATGTCCAGTCAGTCCTGAATGAGTCAATTATCTACTCAATGGACAGTCGTTGATTATAATTGGGACACAAGTTGATTTTAACTTATTTGATTCAGTTAATCGGTCAGGTAATTTTACGAGATTACGATAACCGCGAACAGTATGCAAGTCAAAACAGCCAGCCTCAATAACGAACAATTTTCTCTATATATTGCATGCATGACGCAATAGTTTTGTGCATTTCATTAATAAATACGTCTATAAAAGGAGCTCAATTAATTCAAGTAGGAAGTTCTCGATAAGTATTACGGATATATTACGTTTGCAATTTTAAATGATTTTCAAGTATACATCATATTGTTATATTCTCTTTTAACATATTTTAATAAGTAGCTTAGATACGGAACGAAGTTTCTCGCGCAGCATTGGTAGAGTCGCATTTGCACTAACGCGTCTATGTGAGCGTCCTCTAACTAATTTAGTAGCATTTAGGTATATGTCACCTATACCTAATCAACCGTTTTTAGAATGTTTGTCTGTTTATCTGCGTTTTTTTTCGCGAATAGGCTCGGTAACCACTGAATGGATTCGGATGAAATTTTCAGGAATTGTAGAGGGAACACTAAGTTATCGAATAGGATTTACTATATCTGGATACCTCAAACGTTATTTTAGCCTTCAGCGCCTGTTACCCAAAGTCTCCAACTTTCACGGGGACGAAGTCGCGAGTTTTCCCTTGTATTAAATTAATAGAGATGAGTATCGTGAAAAGCATCAGTGTGACAATAAGTAAGACATATTATGAACTTGCTGTCCAATAACTGGCATGACCCAATATGTTGTACTTGCTTGGAAAGTTCCTGAATCTAGCAAAATTGAAATACCGCTGCGCTTAATCATATGAGGAGCATTTATCACATCTAGTGCATATATTTTTGTGACGAGAATAAGGAATAAAATGAGAAAATTTAATATTTGATAACCGCTAAGATATAGCAGAAACTTTACGATTTATACGTCCAACTTAGAATGCACTTCTTTTTAGCTTTCGTATGCACGAAATGCGTCATCATAATCTATCCGCCTTTATCCAATTTTCTTGGTACCGGCAAAATATGTTTCATGTTATAGGTAAAAGCATATGGAAACATTTTATGACCAGCCGCCTGCATGAAGTTAACACTCCACGGTAACAATAATCATCCTCGTGGTTACAACCCATCGCTGGCCCCACTGGCACGGGCCTCCTTTCAGAATAAGAACGTCAAAGTCAGAGCCTGGGATTCCTACCTCGGAGCAGGAGGCAGAGTATGGCAGTATCATTAAATAAATCCATTAAAGTAAGACTATGTAGTCCACACAGACATAATTCTCCCTCACAGGAATTCAGATATTCTTACAAAATATCCACCCCCAGTCGATATGCAAGTCGCACACAGGGATTGCATAATACGCGTTTAGCTAAACGTAACTACTGCGGTTCCGGTATGCTTTACTGTCAATGTCGTGCAGCTGTCACATTTAAAACGGTGTCCACTGGCTAATAAACATTATAAAAGAACATAATTTCAACCAAGTTCTAGATTCTGGATTTTAGCTCGGCGTTGATAAATGTCTTTCTGTGTAAAGTTATAATGGTAAACGTACCTCCTGTCCCTCAAGTTTGCAAGCGTGGCTGTTGAACCGCATCAGTTTGACCGTCTTGTCGTTGGAGCCGGTGGCGAGCAGGTCGCCTGCGGGACTCCACGCGAGGCAGTAGATGCTCCCTTTGTGGTGTTTCGTTCGCTTCAGCAGAACCGTTGGCGCCTGAGGCGCTATGGTGTCCCTGTATAGACGGTATGCATTAATCACTAAGCAAAGATTGTGTCGCAAAACTTATTATGACATTATAGATTATTTATATGATAGAAAAGCTTGGGATTGAATTAACTCCTGCCACGCTATCGCTATTTTTAATATGTATACGTTTTAAATCAAACTGTAAGCAGATGGCAGTAGGGTGATATTGGCGCACGATTTGCTGTCTCTTGTCTGTTCAATATCATACCAAAGTCATACTTAAGAGTAACTTTTAACAAAGATTGTAATCATTTAAGTACCTTTTTATGAAGTGTTAGTCTGTAGTGAGTTGAATTTATTGTCTATCATGATATTAGGGATCGCCATGGGATTAGCGACTGATCAAAATCAATTACTAATTTAAAGGTAATGGTAATATTACTTATTTTACGACTGTTTTATGACATTCGTCGAGTGTGCCGTTTGTACCTTATGAAGAAATAAATATTTCATTTCATATTAACATGTTACAGTAGATCTTGCCCGTAGCTTTCTCTAACGTAGCGATCTTTCTGTAACTCCAGTACTCTTAACCAAACGTAATTTTTAATAAGCACAGGGTTTTTAAAACCGTTTTTCCGAACTCAAAATGTAGGGGTTAGATGTCTGTTTGCCTGCCAACAGCGCTTTGAGAATTAAATAATTAATTTAAAATAATAAAATCGAAGTAGTGAAGTAAATCTTGTATGGTATGAGTAAAGATAATTTTTTATCAAATAACAAATCCAACCAAACATTTGCAACAAATTTGGTTCACATTCATTATGTTAATACTAAAACAGAAAAGGTATCTCTCTTATTATAACGTAAACCACAACTTACAGTCGTATGCGTGATGCACAAAATTGAATCACGCGAGATGGAGGTAGTGTATTTTGATCACGCTAAACTGAACTATGTATGTCAATACGCAATAACATTTTTATACATACCTGTAGGTATAAGAATGAAACAATATTCGAGACAAAGAAGCTTAAACTATAATTTTTTTATCAATGTTCATGAACTTACGAGTACATTGCGTAACAAATGTCAGTCATTCAAAAAACTATGATCTATAAACATCAACTGTGACTTTCAAAGTGATTATTACCTAACACGTTTATTTAACATTTTTCTTGAAGGTAAACTTGTTCCATTCGCCGAGGAACGCCATACAATAAAATGCAATGACGATTCACGTTTGCGAGAGCGTAAATGCACAGAGATAATAATAGAGCTATTTCAACTTAACGAGTGTTACCCAATTTATTCTAGAAGTTTACCGATGTTTTTCGTATACTTCAAAACGCAGTTTGTTTTCTGGGTGGCGCTCACAGGGATTAGTCCACGAACAATATGACCACAGTCCACGACTATGTGTATATCTTGTTTCATACTTTTTCAAACCGTTTTTATAATCTGTTATGTCAGTATGTATGTGGTTAAGTTTTGGAATCATAAGTGACCGATAAGTCGAATTATGACTTGCGATTTTTCCACTCCAAATGGTTTCCTTTGCAATTAACTTGTGTCATAGTGGCAATTTGATCGAAGTAGTTAAAATTGCCACCCGACTTGTCCCGACGGACCTTCAGTTCATTGGTCCAAAAACTAGTGCGCAAGGACAGCATTCGATAAATTTCGTGTCAACAAACGCAACGTAAACGATGAATGATAGATTATGATAAGGAATGGTTTTGTTTGCGTATAACACTAAGATGATTAGTAATAATAATATATTACTCGTTTTTGGTGTTGTATTGTAAAACTGTATGAAACTTCTTTATTTGGTAGGCTTAAGCCACTAACGTTGGTATTTTGACATTTTTGTAACAAGTAAAGGAGTCAGTTTTCAGAAAAACACCCCCCTAAGGTGGTAGAATAAGTGAAGGAAGCTTGTATGAGAGATTAAATACTTACTAGGCGTACGAAGTCGCGGGCAACAGCTAGAGTAGCTGAGCTATTACAAAGATAAAAACGGATGCTGGTATATATTAACTGTTTATTATACTTTATTAAATTTATGGTACTAATAATAATGTAAAAATATTTGTAAATGTGGAACAGTCAACAATAAATGATCTATCTGTTTATCTATCTATATCTGTGATTCCGATCACCATGAAAATTGACCCGTACACCGAAGTGTTTTTTTTATCGAGAAGTATTTTAACCAATTTACGTTTTTGCTTAAAGATTTTTTGCAATGGCAGGTCGACTGCCGTTTTCTACTAGTAATATTTAATAATGTAAAAAGATTTCTTACTTATCTAACGTAGTTTTTTGGCCATGATTGATGGGCATATTTTTAATTGGAGTAGACAAACGTTACGGCTTACACAGCAATATACAAACAAAACATTTTTTTGACTTGACGTTCAGCTATAGGCTAGTATAGATAGTCTGTATATTGTCTATCAATACACTATTGTGAAGTTTAATTATCAAGAGTGTCAATTTTGCGAGCGCATCAAGAGCGCCATGAAACCGCCGATATGGAGATGACGGCCGTTCGCAAACCACAGCCGCTGCGCTACGTGACGCTACTGCCTGTAACTACGTATAACTTTTACATTACTTTCTTTTACTAGTGTTCAGTTTTTATGAAAATATGTAGTTTATTTTTGCAAACTTATAATATTTTTGTATGAATCTCTAAGGACTTGAATTCTCAATGTTTTTAAGTTTAATATTTAGTTACGCGAGCCACGAGGTCAAACGGCCAACACCTTTCTCAACTGCCTGCCTGCCTGGTTTACTGCCAAATATTATAGTAATAGGTGAGACAATTCCCACCAAACTTTGATCATTGGTCAAAGGAACAGTCCACAATAAAAACGCGTGATAGGTACAACAAATATACTGGTCGCTCGTTCCTCATCCATAAAACACAAATGGTGGTAAGGCCTTTCCTTTGTCTGCATAATCACCGCACCATTGTTCCCCAATGGACTAAAACGTAATTATTCATTTTGAGAGCCTTATTCACCCATCGTGCGAATGTTGCAATCAAATTTAAAATATTCCAGAAGGCTCGGTCGCCGCACGTTTTGATAGATGACCGTAGACAGATGTCATGAGAACACAATTTTTACAATGTTAAAGTTTAGTAAAAATAAGCGTGGCACAACAAAGATAGTTTTATATTTTCTGAGAGATAACTGGGACATTTTAATAAAAAACTGATTGTATAACAAGGTGAAAGATTTTCACAGATAAACAGGTCCTTTTGACCCAATAAGCAATAACAAGCGATGGCACGGTTTAACCGTAACCGATTTATTTGATGGATCACGGCTACTGGTCCACTTTAAATTACCGCGATCGGATCGTGTTTTGTCAATTAACTTAACGCGAAATTATTTCTGGTTGTCCATAACCGTTATTAGCGAGTAAGCCGATCGCGCTACGTAATCTTGTTTCGTAAGACAGTATTCACAAGCGATTCATAACGTCTTGGGGCACCGCTTTCTAGCCACATAGTTACAAAGTTTCACCAAACTTCGATTCACACATCGCCCGAGCGTGATCCACACAGCGGACACTTAAATTGCCCCCGTGAAATATTCAAAGCACATTAAACACGTTCCGAAATTGGCTGCGAGTTATAATCTAGGTGCACTGTCAAGGTAGCTACAACATAATGGAAAATTGGGACAGCCGAGTGTACTCAGATTCATGAGTAAAATGATATTTATAAGATGGTTTGTAGCCAAACACTGGAATCTCACTTATTTATCAAATGAATGACACTAAGAACCTTGAGAGATATACCACTACAGTAATACGAGACAGCTGTTCACTTACAGGGATCACATGTGTTTGATCGACTATTGAGCCTAAAATTAAATCATTTCGACATACTACCGCCACGTTTTATGGCCATAGCAAAGCATGTTGAGCAGAATGGTGCTGGCAGTAAATATCGCACATTACTCTCACGCGGATATTACACGCGTTTCGTGACTCGCATTTGTGTGATAATTTGACGTAATTTTTTTGACTTCGAACACCGCTTTTTCGTTGTTTTTATTTTATTTTTAAAGAGGCTTGTGACTATGGTGATTATCTTTAAGCCAATGGGTAGCACCACTGTTAAGTGAACAATCCATCACTTTTAAATTTTGATTGAATCACTATCAACGTTTTAAGTTCCCTGATAAAATTAACTTACATTGAATACATTAGTTAGATTAAAGTTTTATATGATAAAACCTGGAATAAACTGTAATAAATTAATTTTATTCATTTAATTTTATTGCAAATTACTTTATCCTAATTATACATTTCCTAAGTCGACATCATGTAATATGCCGTGTTTATAGCAAACATGCTTACGACTTTATCGGAAAATCGTGATTATGGTATTATAGAGTTCACTGAATTAATTAAAATCTTTATAACTATCATTGATGCTTTAGTAAACCCACGTGTATTATAAATTTGTCTAAATCTTGTTTAAAATACTTAAAAATGTATGAGATATAAATAAACCTACATTCACTGAAAGGAGGACGTAGGTACCTATAGTATGTAAGAAACGAGAAGGTAGGGAGAACCAAATCCAACATGAATGCCATGAATAGACTTATGAATCAAATGAGTAAGATTTGAAGGCACTGTACAGAAAAGGAAATATACGAAGGGGAAAATCGGGGACACATAATATGGAGTGACGGCAATTAAGGGACGCCTATATGGACATTCAAAGGATGCATGGAATTGATGAACATTCTTTGTTTAAGCCGTTATCGATTTAATTAGGTAGGCCTCTTCTATTTGGCAGCACTCCGTTTCCCGCTGTCTACTTCAGTTCGTCAGTCTACTTGGTCGGGGGACAAACAGTGTCCAACTTCCACCAATAAACAATAACCAAACCAGCAATAACGTTATAGTTACCCACGCGTTAATAACTCGCTGTGACAACACAGCAGAACTACAAATTTGTAGCTATACTTGTATAGTAAAGGTGGAGTCGATGAACGTATTTCAGTCGGAAGAAAAAACGCTTCATACATATACAAATGTGCCAGCAGGTCGTTGACTGCACCATATCCATTGTTTTAGTTCGATTTAGGATCGCAGCCATTGATTACAAGTTGATTATTTGAGTGGTAGTAAATGATGTAGGCGAAATGAATATATACGAAGATAACAATTTACAGTTCAACTAGACACATTACACTCGACGCGGTTCGATAAGAAATATTAATTAATGCTATTAAGAGTTGACTTTAATAGCTGTACCTTCCTACCATCTGGTAAAATACCTACTAATGTTACCTATTTATATTAAGTAAGCTATGTAATTTATTAGCTTTACAATAAGCTGTCTACAATTATATAGTTATAAAATGTTGTGGCTTAACAAGTTAGCCTACATAAGTGCGACAGACTACCCAATTTTATATTACGTGTTATAAAAGCCGCGTGAGCGCTCCAAAGTGTGGCGAAAATGTTTCTCAATTTTGAACACGAAATTGAGGTGACATCACTAATATATCCCATCATGAGGCTGACCTTATCTGGATGCTAAGGGCTCTTACATACGTGACTGCAAATTGTCGACGGCAACCGTTGACTGCAGTTCATGGTGTTCGAAATTAAAGTTTTAAAATTACAGTGATGTAAATATTTAACGTAAATGGTGACGTGGCTTCAGTGAGCGCGCGCTCGAAAATAATCAACGTAAGCGCCAAACATCTTTATGACGGCTTAAAAAAATTATTTTGTATTTGTTAGAAATTATTAGACTTAATATGTTTTAATAATAATTTCGTGAACAAATTCGTAAAAATATAGTAGTTGCACATAAAAAATAAAAATAATTAGCAGTCTAGTTCATAACAAAAAAATTTAGAAAATTTCACGTAGTCTTGTTTACTTTTTGAATTACTTAGATCGTATAGTGAAGAAAAATCATATTATTATGTTCAAAAAGTATGTTCATGTTCATAGTCCTATAAATGAAGGAAATTTAGTGAAATTGAAAACACACTATAAACCGCTGTATCACCTTAAATGGCCGAACAGCATCAACTGCAGTCGACAGCTGCAGTCGACCATTTGCAGTCACGTGTGTAATAGCCCTAAGTTATCAGGAGTTTTGCCCAAAACGTAAAATTAATTATTGGTCGTGAATTCGAAAAGGCCGTCAACAACGGTGCCCAGAAAAGTACAGGGTCAACTCGAACCGGGAGGTCACCGTCGGAAATCTGACACTTCGCACCATATGAGGAAAAAGTCAATGAGTCATCCAATAAAAGAGAATATCGTCGCCTTAGTGGTGAAGGGCGCTAACCCAGTATGTACTTCATTTTAGGTTATTTCTCTTCACCATTAAGGCGTCGATATGTTTCTGAATTTAATCTAAACTAAGTAGTATATTAACATGGAAAATAATATTGTATTATTATTAGACAGTCACTTTTTATTATGTTTTGTGTCGTAGTTATGAACTTGGATTTTAATTCGATTTCGTTTGTTAATAAACTAGTACTCATTTGCAAGATGGTTATAAACAACATGACGCGACAAAACTCAATTTTTAATTAAGCCCACATTTTTACGTACAAGTGGACAATATACGAGGGAATTCATGCAATCAATAAATTCAAAATGCAAAGTCAAACACTAAAGGTCACTGTACTCAATATTATACACAAAGGGATCGTTTTGTTACAATTTTATTCCTCAACACATATTGGAATAAAGAGCTCGACTGTTTAATGTGTCAAATTTATAGGTGTAATAAAAAATCCTTACTAATATTATTAATGTGCAGGTGTTTGTTGGTTTGTCCTTCTTTCACGCTGCAACATAGCGACGGATCGTAAAGAATTTTTGCAGAGATAGTTTATGAGCCCGAGAGTGACATAGACTCCTTATTATGCAGAAAAAATGCTCAGTTTTTGTTATAAAAAAAATTATGGCAGGCTCCCGTTTGCGATACCTCTTAAATAAATATATTGTGACTTCACACTTTGGGAGAGAAGTTGTATGTGTGCGGGAACACACTTATACTTGATACAAATTACGTTGTTAATTTTCTATACAACACAAGTATTTCAAATGAAACTACTTGGCAACCAAGCAAGACGGCAACAGTCACAGTAGGCCTACTTCTCACGATTGAGGTGTTCCGATAGTTACCTCCACTCATTACTAGATACAATTTAAATACCGCATAAGTTTCTGATTTCTATTGAATAACTTAAGTACGCACAACTCCTATAATTACTGATACATTAGATTAAGAGGAAGTGCCGGTCTAAAACGAGCGTTGCGTTATTAGGCCTCGAATGCACGCGAGGGTCACCAACTTGGTAGTGAGGAGTATTACAAGGTATTTAGGGTTGTACGGGCTGTGTTAGCGTATGCTGTACGTACGCTAGTTTGCGACATCCTTAACATAAAACATGACCTATATAGGAAATTGAAAACACTTCAAAATCACATCGGAACACTTCAACGTGAGGCGACCATCTCAGTGTTGAACAATATCGTATGTGACCAGCCTCGAATATAAGGCACAGTGGTCCTGTTTAAGGTTTTTTTACTTACGGACATTTACGCGCACTGCCTGTCTGTTTACTGCTTTGTAAATAAAATATTAAGTACCGGTCAAGTGCGAATTGTCTCGCGCACAAAGGGCTCAGAAAACTATATTATGGTTAACTATGTCCAATGAGACCCCATAACATAATAACGACAGGCGCCTTTGTGCGGAAAAATAAGGACCCCTTTCTACATGTGGAAAGAAATTTTTACTTCATACAGTTTAGGGTTGAGGTAAGAAATTACGTGTTCCGTGTCAATTTCATTTCTTTATCTCGTTTGTTTCCGTCGCTAGGCGCGTGTAACATGCCTTCCCATTCATCCCTTCGGGACCCCAAAAATTTAGAGGATCGAGGATATATTAGAGGATCCACTTACTTGACATCGTCTATCTTCGGGTAGGAGCATATCCTCAGCGTCTTTGTGTTGGATCCAAGGGCATACAGCTTCCCGTTGGGGTGGAACTCGGCGCAGCGCAGAGCCTGTAGGTCTTCGAGCACCGTCACCGGCTTGAAGGTGGGCCGGGAGCCGTTCACCTCGGCACCAACCTCCACGCCGGCCGATAGCGACACATTCTGGTGACTGCCGTTTCTGGCCTGCGCCTGAAATAGTTTCTCGATTAGGAACGTTTAGTAGCTTAGTATTTACTACACACGAGGCGACTAATTGTGATCTTGAAAGTATCAACGCATTGGTTACTTCGAATAGGGTCAATACTCAACAGCACAGTTTGGCTAAAGGTTGGCTATGGGTGGCAATGGGCCGCAGGGAGCATCCTTTTGGGAGTCTCTGACCATTAAATCTTATTAGTTTGGAATGGAATATAATAGAATTAGAACTGGTATTTCCATCTTGATTCTTTCAAATTTCAACATAGCGATTAGCGATCTGGTATTTTCGATGTTTTGCTTTTAAAAGCTGTTTTTATGATTCAAATGGGTTTGCCCCTAAGGCCTATTCAAAATGTAACTTACTCAAGTTAATTAGAGTGTATGAAACATTGTCAAACTATATAATTAGACATAAGCATTGAAAGACATTGAAAGACATAAGCATTGAAGCATAAGACTGTAACAGCACAAGCTGTTACCAAGTTCCAACATGATACCTGCCCTAATTGGGTATGTCAACACCAATCATATAGTAAATATAGTCACCAATCAAAAACTGTGCAAAACAACATACAGACATACAGATGTACAAAAGTAAGTATGGGTTGCTTTTTGATAGAAAAATACAAAAACGGCGGTGAATCAGAAGAAAACTAAAAAATTACGTTACGATTGCTCTTTGATAGGATAGAGGAGTCGCTTTATTTATCGTCATTATTTCCATTACGGATTATTATATTAATTATATAATTATTATAAATACTGCGTACGAGTATGTTTGTATTACTATATTTTGGTTATATATTATATTTATTATATTGTTGTTATTTTATCTTTATTATTATTATGTCCTGTTTAACTATATTATGTCTTATTTATTATTTCTTTTTATTGACATGGCATTTGGTACTAGATGATGGGTCCTGGGGGCGCTTCCGCAATTTATATTTTCATTAGAATCTGTGGGGTTGCTTGCCTTTGCTTAAGGGCTAAGAAACCCAAAATATATTAATTACAAGCTGTTGCCCGTGACTTCGTCCGACTTAAATTTATGGTCTATATTCGGGTTTAAAATTCCGTATAACCTTTTCCGTGACTCAAAATCTCTCTGCCAAATTTTATGTAGATAGGTTGTTTGGTTTAAGCGTGAAGGCGTATCAAACAAACAAATTAATTTTCGCATTTATAATTACAATATTAAGTAATATTATTGCAATACTGTACAGGCGTAGTCTTACTAACGAAAATAAAGAATGAAAATTAAATGATTGAAAAAGTCTCTAGTTAAGTTTTAAACAATGTTGACATTATCTATGAGCATTTTTATTACTTACACGTTGGATGTATATTCGGTGTTGGAACGCACTAATAAAAAAAGATTTTTAAGTACCTACTGATAACCAACCAAAAAAGCATCAACTGCAAACACCTCACACATTCGTTTTGCTGTGATACAGTGATCTTGGCGGAATCGCTTG
>DWLO01000662.1:0-18679 GCA_018245335.1 Dalla quadristriga | reverse complement strand
GTGGTGACGGCAGAATAGAATACAATTTTATTGTAACTATTATATATGGATATGTTTTATAGAGGTTTTATTACTTAAAATGGAGGTGCTGTTTATTGGGTATTCAAAATTATATCTATAGTCTGTACTTATGTGTAGAAGGTTAGAATTATACTCTAGGCATATTCTTCTACTCGACTGTCATATGTCAATGTCAATCAGCTGCTATTTTTGTCTTTGTTGTCATGTCATACATAATTTATTAACTTGTCAATCCAAAGAGTTAGTATAATAATAAATAATATAATATACAGGAATGTCAACCCCAGTTCTCGTTTTATCTTGTTTGTTTAGTATTGTAGTGTAAAGTTATTGTAATTAAAGTATCGCAAGTTTACAGATTGATTATTTAATAAAATATGTAACTAGGATATAATAAAGAAGTAAGAACGGTAAGAATAACTTATTTTTCAGTGGCAGTAGCAGACTTAATGATATATTTAGCCTTAATTTTGTATATTGTTTATAGTATTTTAAAACATCACAGTGTTATTTTATGCAATATCACGAAATCTCTACAAATTATGAAATCACAGGATTCCAATGTCCAATAACCATTAACTTAATAGATATTATATTTACATTGTTCAATTGTACAATCTGACACACTTAATGTATTTATTTACGAACTTTTGAACAGGAACATTCCAGTTCAGGATGCAACACTTCAATCTTTTTCATGATTACAGATTCCAAAATGAAGGAAGGGGAACTAAAATACATGCTGCGCCTCATGGACAATCTGACGGAGGAAATATTTAATGTAAGCTCATATTTGTTTATATTACTGATAACTCAATGGGGCGCTGGTTAGTAACCCGAACTATAGAGCTGTAGGACCCGGGTTCATTCTCCGATTAGGACAGACATTTATTTTGCAGATTACCTTGGCATTTAGTTTGGCCTTGGATCTTGGGCTATAATTATGATGTACTGAAACACGGAATCCTAGTGTGGGTGTGAATGTGTATGCATTTATTATTATAGTATATTTTATTACTATTATAGTATAGTATTAGAATGTATTTATGATCTAATCAATTTATTTGCAGGAGATTATACAAGTTTTTAATGATTTGGAAGACTCTAAAACAATTCAAGCTTTATCAAATGAGGCTGTAAAGTTTCTTGAACAAAATTTGAAAAATAACCCAGTTACAACATCAGCAATCATATCTTTTATACAAGAAAACATATCTGAAAATGATAAAAATGTTCCCTATTTGCAATCCCTGTACTTGGACATATTGAAACAGGAATTTTCTGAGAGTAATGCTAATGCTGACCGTCTGATAACACTGTTATCACTTGTAAGATGGAAGGACAAACATGTACACCAATTCACAAATGACATATTAAAACAAATTCCATGTGACTTACTCCGACAACATAAAAAACAAATTTTGATCAGTTTACTGCTTCAGGGAAAACCAGATCTCTTAAGAGTAGCTTCAGATTTAATGCACAAGAATGAACCGCAAAAGAGATTCAAACTGACTGCAGAATACATGCTCGAACTATGCTATCAAGATAAAACACATTGGCTCATGAAAGCGGCTCAAGTGTACAAGCAGCAATTGCATGACATGAAGAATGTTACATTTGAGATAAACAATTTCACTAAACAAATTTTGATTATGGTGCTCATTGACCTTACTAATTGTCCCGAGACATATGACTTGCCTTCCCTGGTGCATCAGTTGACTAACATATTCTCAATACTAGACAATTATACAACAGTTGATCATCAGCTACAATTTTATATAACCGAAGTGAAAAGGGAACTGACTGTTATCAAATTTTGTTTAGAAAACAACTGCAAGATCATGACAACTTCTATATTCAGTCAAGTTCTAGCACAGAGTGCTTTGACTGTCATATCGCAAGTATGTAGGCTCTCTAAAGTAGATAGATACAAAGTATCAAGACTACTGAATACCAATAACGATTTTATTAACGAGTTGATATCGTTAAGTGATAAAATTGATGATAAAGCACTAAAGCAAGCTGATTTGAACTGGGATATTTCCACATATAATAGTTACTGTGCAATAACAAAGATAATAGATGCCATAGTAACATCGTCAGAACGAGAAGAAAATGCTCAGGAAATGAGCACAGTGTTTGATGATATAAAACGCCTCATTTTATCAATCCAACCTTTGCAATATTGTATTGAGGTTATAGAAACTATTTTCTCATGTCTCTTCATACGATACGAATATTTTTCATGTCCTGAACACAACCAAGAGTATCCTTGTGGCACACATTCGGAATGTTCATACTTTTATTCAAAAAAGCAGAACAAATTTCCCAAAAATATAAACAGTACTAGCTCGGGCTTTATGTGCTCACCATTGACGACACAAATTGTTTTGAATACACTTAAAGTGTGTTTAGAGGCGTTAGCGGTAAAACATGAAAGAATTGAGTTGCACAGAAATGAGCAAGATGGCATAGCTAGATTGAAAAGGATCATGAGTGTGGTGAATCATTCTATATGGAAGATGCAGTTGGTGTCAACTCTCTCACCTGACAACAATCCATTGCAGCTGAAATTGTGTTTAGATTCTGTCGACGTCGACGATAGTAGTGAGGATGAGCAAGTGATGAAGCTGGAAATCAAGCCGACCAAGAAGAAATCCAAACATAAGAGGCGTCACACCAATTCCAAATTCGATGTAAACCACAAAATGCTAGCATCTACAATTTCGGCGACAGATGATGGTAAGAAGGCTCAAATCGCTTTACATTTTTACTCTACCGTTTTAGTACCTATAAGAATAACTAATAAGTGTCTATTCATCTGAGTACTTGTCAATCTGTGCCAGACAACTCTGAATAATCCTAAATTATATGTTTAGATTATATCCAAAAAGATCTCTTTGCTTTTGTCTAAGCTTATAGGTAATTTTATAATATTTTCTATATTTTGATTTCTATACATATAACACACTTTCGCATTTATAAATGTTGTTGGTAATTCCTTCTTTCACACAGTGATGGAGCAACGGATCGAAGTGATTTTTTGCATAGAGGTAATTTCAGGACTGGATAGTGACAAGGGCTTCATTTAACTTAAATAATCGTCCCTTTAAGGGGTAGAATTCGGGATGAAAGTTTGTATCTATGGAAAAACTCATTTTACGTGTGAGGAGCCTCGGGCAAAGTCTTCTTAACGCATTAACTATTCACGGGAACATGATAACCCATTGTTTTGAATTTACAGTTTACACGACAAACGAGAGCTCTATTGATTTTATCTCAATCATGCTGGCGAAGCCCACATGCCTGGTAGCTTTGGCGCTATATCACAACGACTTTTCCAAGGCAAATCAAATTTTAGAGGTAATGACTGTAATTTGTATTATTTCATGATCTGGAGAGGTACTTAGCTAATGTTCCACACGCTCCACACGTGAGTTCAAATGGTGGGCGGCAGCCGTCATCTGTAGTTCATGCCGTGGAGTGCCCTCGAACAACATGAACTACAGGCGGCGGCTGCCGTCGCATGTCGTTGAATGACATGAATTACACTCAACGGCAGCGGTCGAGGGCTGCGGCTTAGGCAAGGTGGGTTAAGTTTAGACATGCGCATTATCAGTATCTTAATATGATTATCGGTTGCATAGCCGATATGAAGTTCTCATATCGATCACACTAACCCACCACCCCACTAGGATTCCCTGTGTTGCGGGTGGCAGACACACACAGAAAACAACACAATTTAACGCCATGACCCGAGTACAAACATTTATCTCCCAAATAAATGTCTGCCCCCGCCGGGGATCGAACCCGTCACCCACAGCTCGTCAGTCAGGGTCAACGCTCCAACGAGTCGTCAGAAAGGTTTTACCTTTAATTTTGTAGTTTTTATAATAAGAACTACAAATATTTTATCATACGATAACCTAATATTTAATCACACTCTTAGTCATGGTTCACACAATATTTTTTGTTGAACATGTGTTTATACAATAACAAACATTCATTAGCTTCAACTCCATGTCAATAACCTCGATTAAAATACACTTGCAATAACACAAGTGATTATGCAAATATGAAGTTATTGCTACTTTTGTTATCATTAACATTATATTGGAGCAAATAGACGACTGCCTGGTTGTGAATCTGCCTGCCGAGCAAAGGGTCCCGGTTCGATTCCTTGCCGGGAACGAAATTAATGTGACAGATAAGTGTTTGTTCTCGTCTCTTTGTCATTAATAACATGGGATACCATAGTTCTGAGGTATATATATATAATTTTATTTTTTAAATAAGCATGTTGTATGTACGTCTGGTATTTAGTGGCCATTGACTATGTAACTCACAAAGCTGCTTACGTATAACAGCTGACGGGCATAGCACTATTTGTAGCCGATCACAGTAGCGTTGCTATATATATAACAAGACAAAAAATGGGTTATGGTACGCGGGAGTAGCGGTCTCGAAGATAAAATCGAAAAATATAAAACTTACAGATGTTCGACTTAGCTGACTCTGAAATCGCCACGGAAGTCACCTTTACGGAGCAACTGCGTCATTTGGTGGCGAAGATAAAAAACATACTTTACTATAGGGACTGCTCGAGATATTCTACTAAAGAGCTGTCGGCTCTGTCGGTCGTAGCTACGGAAGTAATGGGCCTCGTAGAGGGATTTCTCGCTTCGAACAGAGCACCAAATTCATTCGACATAATCGATTTGGGAGTACGCCATCCCCATCTACAGCTATATAGCCACCAAAACGCACCCTTTATCAATGCTGTAGATATTCTACTCAGTAGTGGCCTCAACAGAGAAATTACGTATGGATTGATAAACGTGGTTGAACGCAAACTGGCTGAAGTACGAAGCAGCACAGACGTAGCTGCCGTTAAGAAGACAAACTACATAAAATTCGTCGAAGACATTGCAAGCGTTACTTTTGAAATATTTGGCAACACGGAGAAATCTTTTGACTACGTAGACAACATCTGTGGCTTGATCACCGACTGCCGAATACCCATCAAACACAAGGAATTCTGCAAGCTGGACCAACTGTCTAAGGAGCTGCGACAAGCGTGTCAAGACTTAGCCGTCATAGTAAGTCCGACCGAATCAGAGAAATTAGACGAGAACTTATTGCAAAGATATCACCAGATTTATATGAACGTGGTCGCAGCTTCCGACAAGGATCTATGCAATATTGGGGAAGTGTCTCGACAGGGAACTAAAAAATCAAGAACCCACTACCTGCGGATGTGTTACATGTACTGCAAGTCAGTTTCGCAACTGGAGCAAGAGGATAAGGCCCCGGAAACTAACGCAGAGGCACCTTATTTCTCAATACTAGAAATACCGTTACATGACATATTCGGTAACATGATCAACAATAAAGAAATGCCCGTCACATATTTAGAACCAATTTGTAAAAAGCTAAACGTGAATTTGATACCGAAGCTCATTTTGAACTTTTGCCCCGCAATCACTCTGCCCGGGCCGCATAAGGAAGCCACTGAAGAGAATTTTATCAACTTGCTCCAAGCGGTGTATGATTTTAAAAATCCCGAAGAAAAATTATTTATCGAACATACGGCGGATTTAGCGCCACTGCCGAGAGCACCCGATCAACAGTGTCTGACGTACGTTGTGCTGCACAACTGGGTCTTAGCGCATATCATCAAGAAAATTCACCGCTCCCTGAACGAAAATAATATGCAGCACAGTACCGACGCGCGAACGAAATGCATCGATAGGTACATGGAGCTAGAACGATTCGACCACTCAAAAGTTCTGTTTGACGGTAATAAATATTTAGCTTCCCTCCACACTGTCATCGATTTGGACAAGCTGTTCACATTTATGCCCAAGCTGATAGAATCGGGGAAAATATTGCAATGTTTAAAAATAATTGATGCCTTGTCTGAACGCCAGTTGATGTGCAGTGCAAACTTGATGAACCTGAGGGACCTCATATTGTTTAAACTGGCTACGAATCCGAAGCTCAGTAACAATTGGAAGTACTGCCAATATCTCAAGTGTCCCGACCTGAAGTTAGATTTGATAATCAACAATTTGATCAACTGGCCGGCGGAAGGTGCTATGGAGGTCCTAGATTATCTACGCTTCACTTTAAACCAAAGTTCCTTGGAAGATGGCTTGTATGACAAATGCACTAGTTGGATGACCAGGATACCGTTGTATGAACAGGTAATATTGATTTTACAAAAACCACTACCCCTATATTAATCTCTAGAAATGGTTTTTCCTAACCCTAAAAAATTAATCCGTTATATGATTGTTTATTTAAAATATTCTTATTCGTATTATAATTTAATTCTTTTAATTCTGTTTGATAGATATCGACAATAATGGGTTACAACCATTGGTATAATATATACAGAATGTCAATCGAAAGTCCTGAAAGTATTATCGACGTGCTCATAGATAGTCAACAGGTATGTTACAATTTTAAATAATTATGTAAGTTTATCCTTTTTGAGTCCTTATATATTTGACAGTTCTTTTACAGTACAAACTGTGCTTAGAATGGGCTGATGTGCACGAGATATCAGAACACATGACAAACTTAATAGTAGTGAACCTTTTACGTCAGCTGTTCGAATACACTAATCAAGCCACTCCCGAAATGGTTCAGAAACTTCTAGGCAGGCTTTCAACGTCTCAGGCAATTGATCTGATTCATGAGGAAATGTCCAAAGTCCGTAACGTGGAGATACTTCAAGTCTGCGTCGACTTCATATCGGAAAATATTTTCGACTGGAAATCGTTTGAAAACATTAAAATCGGGTTACAAATAATGACAGAAATAGACGTAAACATGAGGCACATATTTTGGGAGCTTATCGAAAAGCCCTTGCTCATGATCGAGCAGTTCCTCATGAATGGTAAACTAGATACTTTAACCGATATCATTAACAAGATCTCGCCAAATCTTAAGAAAGATCCGACCGGAGATAACTTGTATTATAATATCAAGTCGATAGAATCATTGGTAATATCTCGCAACGCTGTGGATGCGTTGCTGAGGAATTACGCCGAAAAAGCTTTGGACATGAGGAATCCTTTGAACGTTTCGCCTACTCCGCTGAAGCCCTGGGACGATGCTCTCTTGCAGTCGATAGATTCGATAAACTTGGAGACCGCTTCCAAGCCATTTGTGATGCCTGAACGAGTGCCCACGAAGGAACAGTGGGTAGAGGACTGCACGACAGACCGCTGCATGATGTGCAAAATATCGATATTTTCAATGATAATTCGGAGACATCACTGTCGGCGCTGTGGAAGACTCGTCTGCCATGCTTGTTCGAGAAATCGAATGCAAGTAAGTTATATTTTTTTGTAGAGTGTTCAGTTGCTATTTGTTGTTGTACATACCTCGTTGGAATAGTTTAATAAACAGCTTTCACCCGGTAAATTATGGCTGACCTGACCGCTAATCGTGTAAGAAGTACTCTCCTTGGACGCAAACAAAAATCGATCTTTCAAGTATGTAACGTTTTATAGTTATTGCAACTAACAGAGCCCTTACTGAAACCAAACTTTATTGGTAAACCAATAGGGATATTGACACGGTGCATAACGAGTTGTAAGATATCATTCTTATCCAAGACGTTCCTAACTAAACATCATTGTTCTTATCCAATAAAACAGCTCACGGAATAATAATCACTTTGAAATCTATAAAATATAAGCCAGTTGACCTTACCGGTTTATGACATCATACCAAAAAATTTATTAATCAAAACATTGATTTGTTGAGTTACCACTAAGCTATTCAGACGCTATTTCAGTGCGTATAGAGAGTATAGAGAGCTCAACAGAGTCAAATGAAATACTTCTAATCGCCTCTCTATTGTACTGTAGTACATAATATGCATTTCCTTATTTCGATAACTCCAATTTCATCTGGCGTCACCTAGGTGCCAACATACCCCAGCGGCGTCAAATTCCGCGTTTGCGACGACTGCTACCTACAGACGAAGAATAAGAAGTCGAGTCGCGAGCAAGACCATCTGGCGATGAGCAGCAACTCCGACTCTGCGGGCAGCGGGACCGCCTGCCTGGACTGGTGCCTGTCCGCCGGCGCAAAGAGGAACGAAGCCGTCCGCGCAGAGTTCAGCTTCGAGTTCACGCCTAACGTTACTCTGTGCCTGTCCATCATGAAGATGCACAGCATCAATCTGGACTATCCTAGGTTCGCATTTATTTCTTTTCGGCAAATCTTTTAAGTTTTTTTTTGTATTGACGTAAGTGCACAGTTTAGATACCTAGCTTAAAATTATTGTACTTACTGTGTGAAATTATGGTTTTCTTTTGAGGTTCGGTGTCTTAGACCATAATGTAGCACATGGTCTAAGTCCTAAAATATTTGTACTATGTGCAGTCATGTTTAGACGCGCGGCGTCCTAAGATATTTGAACTGTGTGCAGGTTCTTGCTGGACCGCAGCGACGAGGTGGCGCGCGAGTTGGGGCGCGGCGGCGATTCGCGGCTGCTGGTGCGCGCGCGGCGCTCGCTGCTGCTCGCAGCCGCCGAGCTGTACTCTCGAGCGCCGCAGGAGAAGTCGTGAGTGTGCAAATACAATGAGTATCGGACGGACCGTACTGGTGATTTTATGTTATAGAAAATCGATCAAATACTATTTAAATTCAATGAATTTACTAGTAAAAGTCTGGACATATCATAAAAAAATGTTTTATATAAAATGGAAATCAATTTTAAAAGCAATTCAGTCAGTATTTTTTTAGCTGGCATCCTTAGGCGGAGCTCAATGCGACGCTATTAGGCCGGTTGGAAATTAAGCGATTTTAGATGTTATTTACGTTATATCGAATCCGTTCATACAGGCCTACTTAGTCCGAGAGCCTTTGCCGCTTGTTGTTAGTATTGCGCTGCGATTCGTGTTTATTTTATAGTAGGTACCTAGTGGTACCTAGATAGTTTTATAGTTATATTTGTATAGCAGATGAAGTTTTGATCAATTTTGTGGGGTAGGCAGAGCTTATTTGCACGTATGGAATACACGCCCCTGCATTTTTATCAGGAAGCGGTTATTCAACAAGTTAAAAAATAACGTTATACTTATTTGATGTCCAGCGTTCGTTGAAGTTCGTTATAAGTGTGGTATTGGTGTGCGCAGTGTGGGCGTGCGCGTGGCGGAGACGGGAGCGGCGCACGCGGCGCGCTGCCTGGCGCACGCGGACGCCATGGCCACGCTAGTGAAGCACCAGGCGCACCACCTCGTCCCGCACCAGGGAGCGCATCCCAGTGAGTTCTCTCTCTACAACACTGCCGCTTTTGCAAAACGGAACAAAATCTATATAAACGCTAGCGAAATACCAAATGAAATATTTGTATGACGTAGCATGCGAAACGAAGGCGAATCTATTTAAATTCTCTCTCTAAAGCTCTCTCTTTAAAGCTCTGTGGCAATGTATCTCCGAGGGAACCGGGGCGACGGACAAGCCTTTGGGCTAAGCAGAGACCAATGCTAAAATGCAGTTTTCACTAAAATAAATCTTGCATCTCACCGTATAACCTCGTCCTACGCGGGGTCCGCGGTGGTGGCTCCGCTCTATTTTCTTGTAATCTAATCACGTCGTTAGGTGAAATTACAAGTATTTCAGCCGCGTCCATCAATATGTTTGGTTTTTGGGAATGCGTACTCTTCGGGAACGTCAAAACACCAATTACAAAACTATGTGTTGTGGCCGAAGGTGGTGGTTGGTGGTTGTGACTAGGTATATACCGTACCCTAGCACTTCGAGTTTCAACATTTAGGATAAAAAATACGTCTCATAATCACTTCTGGTTCTTCGCTTCAGTGTACGTAGATCATTTTGAATCAAAAATTAACAAGTAACGAAATAATTTGTGCATCTAACGCGCAACGCAACAACGGCGATACGTTTTTTTGAAACCCATAACAGCTTCAAAAACTATGTGTTAAAAAAGCAACTTGTACGGTGCGCGTTTACGTCAAAAGTCTCGTCAACCACTTTTGACGACACTTTTGACGACGACTCGTGAATCTACGATAAATGTATTCAATGAAATATAATTAAATTTAAAGTTGTTCAAATAATGGCTATTTTTTAAAGTCTTTACTATCGGATCATGGACCTCTGTGATGTGATTTTTGTCCATTGTATGTAAGTGTTACTGTAACCTTTATTATTTTAATTTCCAGGTCAAATAGTTCGATCACTTCTGGAGGCGGAAAAATGGGAATTAGCATTAGAGATAGCTACGAAATCCGGCATTCCGCGGAACAGCGTGCTAGCGGCTTGGGGCAAGGCGTGCCTGCGCGCTGGCTGCTTCAAGGAAGCGCGTAGGAAGTTTACTCTGTGTTTCAAGAACACGCCAAACGTATGCGTCGAGTACCACGACGACGTTGAGTATGGAAAGGAGGCGTCAGAGTTTGTGAACAAAAGGACGCAAGGAATGAGGTTTTCAGAGAGGACGAATTCGATGTGCAGCGTCCAGTCCGAGGGACGGTCTCGGACCAACCCGCCGCTGCTCAATGAAATCGTAAGCATGCTGGAGGATATGAACTACCCTGTCAATCAACAGCTGTTGGATAAGGCGGAGACTATCAAAGTAAGTATGTTTTTCTTTTAATGCTTCACTTAAAGTTGCATTTATAAATAAAGTGTAATTTTTTCTCTTATTTCATTATGTTCTAGCTTATTCCTGCGACCATTACCCGGCTTAGATCTTATCAGAATTAGAAAATTCTGAGTAATGGCCGGAGTGGCCGTGAATATAGGAATCTGGGAAAATTAAGTTTCCCGTGTTACAACTGGAGCTGTTAGTAGTTACAGGAAGATATAGAGTGAGCTCACTTACAGAACCATTGCCTTTGTAAATGTTTTATATCAGAAATAGCTTTTTCCAATATTCTCTACGAGCCTATATAAAATCAAACCACGTTCATCCCCATAGAAGAACTACATGTCTGCAAATGTGTAGATCCACCGATCGAAACGGTTTGTTCGCCAAACAAACAGAATCAAGCAACGTGGAGCGCGGTCGGTAATCACGCAGCGCTGATTTTCAGTGAACTGTTGGACGGTATTAAGAACCTTACGGCCGATTAGGTCCGCAATCGTTTAACAATATTAAATTGAGTAACATTTAAATTTGATTTCAGTCGACCAACGAAAAGCTAACTATGATGAGTACGGGCAAGAAGAAGATACAGGTGACGGAGCCGGCGCTCAACATTATGCACATGTTGGCGAGCGTGAGGAAGATCAAACAGGGGGACTACAGCGACTTCCAGACGGCCGTGCCCCCGCCCAGGAAGTCCCTCGCACAGGGCCTCCTCCGCAGGAACAACAACCACAACGAGCCTAAACCGGACCACACGCAAAAACGCCTCGACCCCTTCTTCTACAGAGAGTGCGTGTACTATCTCACCAACTACGGCTCACATGTCGCGAATATTATGTTCTACATTAAACACAGCACCCTCGGCGAAGTGATCAGATACTGCTACGACAACCTGGTCGATAAGGAAACGTTTACGGAGGCGGTTTACATGGACTGCTTGAGGAAGGACAAGGTGAATGAGTTGCTGAAAGCTATGAGTGACATTGATAGCACGCTGGAAATGTGGTCGGTGAGTACGTGACGTTTTAAGTAAACCAAGTTAAATAAGCTTATTAATTTTGACAGATAAAAAATTAGATTGATGACTTTAGTTTTATATTATGGTCCTTTGAGCCGGATAAATAAATTTAAAAGTTTATAATATTGTTTTTGTCGCGGTTATCTCTATATAATTTGGGGGTAGGCGCAGCATGTCTTATTTTGAAGAACAAATATTAGTTAGGAGTGATTAAATGTAGTCTGTTCTCATCAGAATAAATAGTAACAAATTTTACCAAAAATATTTTGCATATTGCCCTTGTAAATGATACAACTAATAATTGTCGTGGTCCGTCTCACACGGACATGATTTCTTTTTCAATTAATACAATGTTCTGTTACTCAGGAGTACATAATGCACATTTGCCGAACACTGGAGATTAGCAAGCGGTTAGAGGCACTTTACGCGCTGCAGTGCGCCAGCGGGCAGCATGCGCGCGCATCCGCCTCGTGCGCGCTTCTATACGCGCGCTCGATGCCGCGCTTGTCAGCCACGCCCCCCTTCGCCGCGCTCCACGCCCGCCGCAACTACATCACGGCCGCTCTGCATCACCTGACCAATTGTGTTCCAAGCGCTAACAGTAAGTACCTACTTTATTAATTAACTAAATTAGCGGCCTAGTCCCGGGCAAGGGTCGCTGTACGCGCTGCACTGTGCCAGCGGGCATATATCAAGCCCGCCGGCCTAACTGCCCCTTTACATCACCTGCCCTGACTGAATAGTGTACCGAGTGCCAACAGTCACTTAGTATTTTGTTTATTGGCTACTGCTGCTCAGCATGCCTTCGTGGGCCGCTATAGAACAATTACATCTGATGATTAAGTACATGTTAAGAAATCACCTATTTGAGGTGCAAAACATAAACTTCACCCCATTTTATTTCAACAGAAAACAACGACCCTAAATCGATACAATTTAACTTGGATAAAGCGACAATCGACAATCTGATGACGACGATGTCCCGACAAATGGAGCTAGCAAAGTACATGGCGGCGGCGGAGTCCGACAACAGGCTCACTGAGCGAGTCCTGAACGAAGTGATCCCGCTGCAAGGCCGCAAGGACGCGGACAGCGGCGACTTCCGACCACCCACGCTGTTCGGCTCGACCACCGACAAAATAAGACTCGTCGCGGTCGTCCTGGCCACCGGACAAACCGTCGAGGAAGGCTTCGGTCTCGCCTTTAAAATTATAACCGAACACAAGCTGGACTCTATGAACATATACATCCACGTATCGAAGTATTTAGTAAACGCTGACAGATTTATGGAAGTGAAGACTTTAGCTAAATGTATCCGAGTCTCCAATGAAACAGCGGCGAGCCTGATGAGCGACCAGGTGCTGGAGGCGGGTGTGGGCACGGTGGTGGCGCGCTGTGAGGCGCGCGGCCAGCTCTACGACGAGCAGGCCGAGCTGCTCATCGACGACATACACAGCGTCACAGTCAAGATAACTTGCTACCTGGCCTGCCGCAACGTGAGCAGCGCGTACATCCTGGCGGCGCGCCACGAGCGCACCAGCGAGCTGCGGCGCGTGCTGCACGCTGCGGAGCGGCTCGGCAACGAGCACGTGCGCAGAGCCTGCTCCAAGCGACTCTCTTCCAAGAGTCTGCTCTCCTAATACTCGCCCAGTGAGTGCCCAAAGCAGTGGGAAAGCGGCTATCACATGGAACGGAGCTCGTCCAGAGTGAACTAGTGAAGATGTGTTTTTTTTGTATTTTGAAAGTTGCCTTTAGTCTTAGGCTTCTATATGGAACCGGAGCCGCTAATCGCACGGGGAGCGTATCGCGTACAGTCATACATTTAGATGTAAATACACAGTATTATAGTCCGCGGCTACGGTACAGCTGCAGCCGGAAGCCGCATCGCTTACTTGAAGCCTTATTGAGTTTTACAGCGTCACCAAATAGTGTGACGAGCTAGGAGAATAAATTAAAGAGAATATAAGCGGGTCGAATGAGCGTTTTTCCACTAGTCAGCACGGCGACGGAAGACCGGAAGATGCCGGAGACGCAGAAATGCACGAAAATATATGGCGCAATTTGCCACTCACCGGCGGCTTCATTTGCCGTCCGGTCGCCGTTTCTATCTAGTGAGAAAGCGCCCCATGTCGTACGCTTGTCCAGCTACAAGACCCAACAGTTTTGTTATGATCGCCAGTAGTGCACGTGTCACCCGCAAGCTAGGGTTCATTAGGCCCTAACTTACGGAAACAATGGATGAGATATAACAATGGCTTATCGCACCTACCAATGTCACAATATTATGTACACGAAAAGTGGTCTAACAACCGCGCACGCCCTAATTGGACAAGGGTCACGTGCACGAACATTTTCTTCCTACAAGCAGATCACATATATAACATTTATCTTGTGAAAACTTTACAATTTAAACAATCTTAGTTAACCTAGCTCCCACACAGAGTGAACATACCCCACAGTTAGTCGAAATTAAGAACTCGCAAGAGCCCTGAATTGTACTGAAGCGTAGTGAGAACATAATGATGTAAACACAAGGAACAGAAAAATGTGAGTAAACTAACCTTCATTCATATGGACTATTGGCGGATTTTTTTCAAATTAATGTAACATCTGCCTCGAAATTCATTCATTAATTTCATTTATTTATGTATTTCACACTTAATAAAGTAGCAATACCAAAACTAATAACTTTTGCAATAGCAAAACCTTATCTAGGATAACAAAGGGCGGACTTAATGCCAAATGGTATTCTCCACCAGTAAACCCGCGGTGATGGTGAAACTTTGTGCGTGCTACATAATATTATATGAGAATTTACATTAGATTTAAATTTTATATAGGTATAATATATAAATAGAATAGAACATTCATCGAACATTTTAACCAGTTAGTGTGGTAATTTTATATCAAAACTTGGTCATATTAATTATGAGATGTCTATTGCAAATAATTTAATAATTTTTTGAGCAGTCCCAGATTTACTTTGATTTAGAGGCGTGGACTTTCGAGGCAATTGAGATACTTTTTATATATTGTCAAAATGTGATAGCTTCATACAATTTATATTAAAATATTGGCTTATGATATCAAAAGTGGTTATGGTCAGCTGACTGAACTTTAATAGATTTTCAACTAATTATAATGTTTCTAACATTGGGAAGATAAAATAAATTATCCAAACATATTCTGTAAGGTGTTTTATCGGAATTATGTCTTACTATTAATAGCGCATGATGTCCACTATAAGAGCCATCGTCTAGACATTCTATTGACCAATAGTTTAGTTGGGTTCGTATTGCCAGTGCTTATATATAACGATTTGGACTGAGATGGAGGCGACTGGACTTAATGACAGTGACAATGAAAAAAAAAATATTTATAGTGACAATAAACAGAAAAATGTTTACCTAGAATAAGCAAGACTGCCTGTTTGCCTGTTTTCCTTTTTTTTTATGTTAATCTGAATATAAAATCTCTCAATGACTGTATTATGATAATTATTTGAATAAATAATGGATGGAAAATTGTCACAAATGATTATTAAATAGTGTTTATAATATACAATTTAGTAGATTGATATTGTCTTAGTGTTCAGAACTTCTCATTTCTGCAAAGTACCAAAATTAGTAAAAATTCAATAATTAATCCTTAAGTCCTAAGCAATATAGTATTTGTATATACTCAATAAAATAAGTAATCAAATTATTGTGCAATTAAATAAAGTTTCTTTGCTAATGTTGTGTATTGGTCTCATATTGTGATATATAAAATTTTAATCAACTGTTAATTGTAAAACCTATTATACCTAACTACATGTATTGCAGCATTTTTAAGATCTATAAAATAAAATAATCTAAGTTTTACATCGTTTTTCGTTCTCTCTATCAATATTAAATGTCATGGGGGAATAAAAACATACGTAAGTTTACAGTATTAATTTGTTTATTGTATAAATGCTTGTGTATAACTTAATGTTTATAAAAATTAGGAGTATCGGACAGATGGTCAACGACTACAATGCACCACTATCACTAGTTGGTAGCGGGACCAACTCTTCACACCTCAAAGGGAAAAGCACAGTTCAATGGTATCATCACACAACTAGTAAAAAGTGCACAGTTACACTTCACATTCACAAGTAACAACACACTTGTGTGCAAAATACACAGTGCTTCAGTCTCTTGACACATTTTCCTTTCAAAATAATTACTGGGTGGCCATTGCTTTCTTTTTGGGTTTCTTTAGACGTTTCAATCCGTTGACACTTGTTTTTAGTAAATTTGAGTAAGCTGTACTGAACTTCTCAATGTCTCTCTGCTCAATAACTGTTGATATTTTCTTACTCCTGCATTGTGCGCGCACTAAGCATTTGTATTCAGGGTTTTTCACTGCTGGAGTACCATCCCTTGGGTGTGGCTTTGTACGACCATCATCTATAAGAGATCATTTTATTACTTGATTTTTGGGGGAACCTACAACTTTGTGACCTAACAACTTGCAAAACTTTTACTCCGGAAATTTAATTACGGAGTACTAAATCTCGCTCGGACCATAGATGGGAAAATGTGCTAGTTCCAATTATACTGTTATTACATTGCAAGCACAACATTTGAATAGAAGCAAGGCTGAGGTGTTTCATCATCCTAATCAATACAAGGGGTAATTGAATTCATCAGTAATTTGGAGAAAATTGTTAATGTCGTTTAATAATACTTACATCGTTTCATGGTCATTGTAACAGATCCAGAAGCTCGCGCTGATTGAAACAATTTCCCTAGCTCTGACAAGAACTGAAAAAAAGTTCAAATATACTTGAAAAATTCAACTTCATGTAATATTTCTAAGAAATGTAGACTATCAATTCTTCAGTTTACCTCATCATTACTCAATAGGACCATATTTATTACAAGTTTATATTCGTGATATTAATGCTTTGCTGAATCTGCTAATTCAAAATAGCACATTTTATATTCCTAAAAATTACTCCACGCATTACACGTTGACAAGTTCCTTCCAGTCAGTCAGTTTGTCATAAATTTAAAGTCACCAGACACTGTGAGCTCACTGACAGCTTACTGTCAGTATGTTTTTTCGTAATAAAGCAACGGCATAACGGCGTATTCTGCTAAGTTTAGCAAGGAGAAACATTTTCATTAAATGCTAACAATACACATACTAGAATTCTCGTTGCCACAGGTGACATGGCCATAGAACCTAGACATCGAACCTAAAACCTCTCGCGTAAGCAGTTTCACTAACTCTGGTATGTGCATAGATTTGATCGTAACTTTTACTTTCT
Organism: Dalla quadristriga; assembly: GCA_018245335.1. NCBI lineage: Eukaryota > Metazoa > Arthropoda > Insecta > Lepidoptera > Hesperiidae > Dalla > Dalla quadristriga. The sequence goes on along the minus strand of DWLO01000662.1, from coordinate 1,705 downwards.
CTAACGTTAAAATTTTTTCCTTTTTTTTATAGATTTTGGCCTAATGAACAAGCAAACAGGCCACCTGATTGTAAGAGGTCATCGTCGCCGTCTACACTCGCAACACCAGAGGAGTCGACAAAGTATCGCCGGCCCTGATGGAGAGCGGCTCTTTTGAAGAACCCCGTGTCATAGTCCACTGAGAAAACCTTGTACCACAGAAAACACGTGCGCGGAAAATAAGATTTCGCGAAACGTTTCATGGAGGACCGCCACGAATCCAGTTGGTGTGGACGAAACCTCAGTCCTCGGCGAGTGGTGCGATGGAGGAATGGTGGCTTTGACATCACAATCTTCTAGTTACTGGGAACAGTCGCTAACAACCGGAGCATAGGGCTACCCAGACCTCGTCCTAGCCTAGCGGGATATCGAAATCTAAACCAACAGACTTTCAAACGAGTAGGGAAATTTTTTTTTGCACGCCTGGCAACATTCATAACCCACCACTCCACTCGACATACAGTAATCTACACCAATCTACACTAGAAAAAAATTAAGGTCAGTGGTTGATTGTGCTGACTGCTGCCTGTTCAGTTATTTATTACAATTAGCGCACAACAGTTAAATACTTGGTAGATATATTTCATTTGTTCAAAGAGTATAATAATATAGTTTGTTGCAGGTACGACTTTGGGGCAAAGACATGTTTAATAAAAACATTCAAGGTGAGTCTCATTAGTAAAATTAATTCTCCTTTAGGATTTCGGTAAAAATATTTGAATACTAGCGGGTAGCGAGTTAACAATAATCTTTTACCCACGATCCAAGTGTGTTCGTCTGTGGTGTAATAGGCGTAATTGCTAAACATGATTTTATCAAGAAGGTATCCAAAGAGTTCTATCCTTACAGGAAAACAGATGGATTTAATTAAACTTAAGTTTGGTGATTATTATAATCGTTTCAAGATTAGTCAACAACGTAACACGAAGATTATGACGGAGCTGAAACACGACCGTTTCACGACCCGTTGATTGATCCCGGCGAAACACAGCGTATGTGTTTGCAATGCGAGGCCGCGTCACAGCCTCGCACGCAGACGGTTTTTGAAATAATTTTATACTAGTAGAGATGGTCGTTTCAAAATAAACGGTACTGATTACCGATGCGACCTATCGATGACGGCATCCGATGCAGAAATACTAATCAGTAGTCCAGTAGCCTGAAAAACATACAATGTGATGTCAAGTGAGAGTGGCTGTCAAGTGCGAGTCGCACCACGCAATTATTTTTTTGCCTTATTTTTATTATAAAATTTTGTTGAAAATAAACAAAATCTTATCGCAAAAGTGGAGTTGTGAAAAAATATGTGCTCCTATATAAATCTGCATAATATGCATGAAGTATACTCATTTTGCAATGTGGTCGATATTCTCAGTATTTGTCTTTATCACAATTTGAACTAGACTAGTAAAATAATTAATGAAATATGGTATTTAGCTTTTTAGTCATAACAATTATCTGTTGGGCTTTTAGGAGTTTACCAAATAAGCACTATCGTAGTATCGTTTAGAACGAAAGCTTCTCTCCCTCGTCCGGGCTAACACGCCCTGCGTGTCGCCGTCGATTCGAACTCGTGCGGCGCCGATTTCGAAGAAACACCCCTGGTGTGTTTTAAATGTATGTGTCGACGCATCATGCATTTATTATGGCCGGAATGAAAGTTACC
>DWLO01000661.1:0-18681 GCA_018245335.1 Dalla quadristriga | reverse complement strand
TCGAAAATATGACATCACAAGCGGTTCAACGTTTGTGGTTTGGTAACGTTTTATTAGTGCGATCGGGCCCCAGTACACGTTAGTTTAAAACGTATATCACTCTGAAATGTCAGACGTGCGTGGCATGGAATCGGACCTCTCGCTCGAGTAAGAAGCCGAGGTCTTCACCACTCGGCTATCACCTCCGTATATGTACTATCACCGAGTTATCAATCGCTTCTGTGGTAAGTAGTTAGATACGGATGATATTACTTTATGGAATCAGTGATCAATTTCATTCGATGATGACGTAGATGACCTGATGATAAAAATGCTTAAGGAGGTAGGTCCGAAGCGTTTCCGAATCTCCGTAGAAATTCTCCATAGTGACGTTTAGCACTCAGGATATTTCTTAACTCTTTGACCCCTTACCTACGCTATTGTCATTAAAACAATGTAACTCAATCAAGTGGGGAACAATAAACAATTAATATAAACATTTACTGGTTGTCTCACTTTCGTAGTTTACTCAGACTTCAGTCGGTGAGTTAACGTGCCTTAGCCATGATACGCGCAATTTTTTTACTTTGCGTGTTTTCGCGGGTTAATTTAGAGATGCACACCTTCCAGCATCAAGTTTACATTTCCAGAAAATCGAGATCAAACGCGAACCCAACACATACTGGTTTCATTTACAGTAGAGTTAATAAAGACCCTGGTATAATGACAACGTTTGATAATTCGTATAGAAGATCGACTGAAAAATACAGTGAATACACAACTAAAAAGCCAATCAATAATGGCGAGACTAATGTAACTTCAAAGACCAACACAACAGAACATAAAGTAAATTGGAGCTCAAGTGACCAAAATAAAGGTATATTGGGATCGTCATCGAAACAAAATGAAGACCATGCGAAGGCGGAAACGAAGTGTCAACCATCTAAGGGAAAAGAAGCGCCAGATACTATAGCCAAACATACAAAAACTGCGTTGCAGTACGACGAGTCTCCAAATTCTGTGAAGAATATTTTTGTTTACGATACCGATAAGCAGTTTAGAATGGATGATGAAGATGTTAGGACTGATTCTAGAAACTCGTATAATGATTGGCCCTATTCTTATCACGGGCCCTATGAATATCAAATCAATAACTTTCAGGAGGAAAAGGCGAAAGATAAGCGTTTTCTTGGAACAGATAGCAGGGCTTTTATTCCCGTACATGAAAATCTAGAAGATGATGTCCCTTATAGCCCAGTTGAAGATATGTCTAAAGCGGAGTATAAAGATTCTACAACTGACAATCCGAATTACGGTAATCAGCCATTTTTTTCTTCTGTTCTCAGTGATTATTATGAAAGACATCAAGAAGAAGATCCTCTTGTTTTCAAAGATTTTTCATGGGCTGAAGAATTCGATAATGGCATATATTCCCATGATATAGATAATAACGATATACGGAGCAAACGTTTACATGATAATAAGTTTTCAGATCAAATGCACGATACTAAAACCGCTAACGGAGAAACAGCCACAGAAAAAGCTTACGATAACAGTCGAGAATACAGTACATATTTAAAAGGTGACAAAATTCACGATCATCAAGGATCAGAGCATGATTATAATGGGCACCGCCAAACTGAATTCAAGGATTTTGTTAACACATTTGCAAACAAATTCGGATCAGAAGATCAGAATAAAAATTCTAAGTTTATGCTTAAACAGAATCAAGATAAGGGCGAGAAAAGGAAAGGATTTCGAAGAGTTTATCATAAAGATGAGTATCAGGAGGATAATGAGTTTTATGATAATAGTAATAAAAACGCTCAGGCACAAGAGAATGGTGGTTCAAACTTTAAGAGCGGCGGTTCACAAGCTGCTTTGCAAACTCATGCAGCTGCATTGGGGGGAAACGAAAATAATTATTTAGCAAGAAAAGGAAGTAAAGACGATACAAGGTATGAAAAAAGTAACAATAGGAAAGAAAGACGTAAAGGAAACGATGGTGAAATCAGTCGCTATACAGATATTGCTAAGAATGTAGCCCTGAGTAACAATGCCGATTACATAGATTTAATTTAACACTGTAATTTAAGTTTACTTTTACGACTGTATTCCAATGCAATGTTAGATATAATTAATTATCTACTTAATTTTATAAAAATACCGTATTACCTTTGTGCGCAGGTTATCTTTTGTTACATTTTGTTACATATGTTTAGGTCTTTTATAATGAGTTTTTAATAAATGAAAGTTCAATTTTTATCTTATTTTTATTTAAATTATATCTGAATGTACTCGTTCTACGACAAAAATGATAAAGGCACACATTTTACATACTGAGCATTGACTTATATCATTAATAAGGCCACACAAGTAAAACTTCGTTAGTATAATAAAAAGTTACTTCTCATTTACAAAATCATGAAGTCTGATCTAATGATTTGAATCGATGTCCGCTGTTTTTCTTTTCTGTGTAATTTGTGGAAACAATGGCAGAAAGCTTAGAATTCTTGACATGATCGCCGTTGATTTTTCTCCCAATTTATCAACATATGTGCCTATGTTCCACGGTGATCTAGCATTTCTAATGAAACCCGTGTATTCACTGCTACTTTCTGACTCATCACTTGAATCTTCATCTCCTTTAGTTCGTTTACTTCCATTCGGAAATCCGCCGTCGTAATCATCATCGCTCAGCTTGTGAACTGCTTTACTTGTCATTTTTAACAATGGCTTTTGACTTATGACATTCTGACCTCCATTCACCATAAGGTTCCGTTTAGTTTTCTGAACTGATGTGGGCTTCCTTCCTCCAAATATTGGTTTATAATCTTTTCGCGGCTCTAGAGGTTTTCCCCGACCTGTGAAGTCATCGTGATTTACATCAAAATCATAATCGTCCACACTGAAATCTTGGTCTTCAAATTCAGCGGAATCAACAAATTTAGAACGCAAATTGGTTTTAATTTGCTTTGATTGATAATCTTCGTCGCTATCCATCTCTTTATACTTTGGGATGGGTTTTTTTACCAATGGTATTTTAGGTTGCGGCTTGGTTCTACCCAGAGTCAAATTATTTGATTGGTTATCTTGTCGTAGTATACGAACTTTTCCTTTATAGAAGTGTACAATTTCGGGGCCGTCTATTTGTTCCCTGGAACTGGACATGTCCTTGATATCTTCATCAGAAGGTACACCTTTTGGTTTCTCTGTTGATCTTTGTATCAGTCGAGTGCTAGATGAGATAATGTTATAAAACACAAATGCACATAAAATAAGTTCCTTCATAGTGGTCTACTGTGTCTCACTGATGGATAAGTTACCGACTAGCGAGATGACATTGTTCACGATTGTAATGAAAACAAAACACTGTTATTGATAATGCCTACTTACGAATAAAAACAGTGTATGGTGTACACTGATTAGAAGATAATATTTTTATAACTGAACAGTGTTGTTTTTAGGGATCCGCAAATCACAAAACCACTTGTAGAGATGTCTTCGAGATAAATTGACCTCTTCATTGAAATATCGTTAAAGAATTTTTTTAACATCACCATCGAGAATCAATTTTATATAAAAACAATTAACGCCAGTAAATAGATACTTGTAGAAATAAAATAAATCACAATTAACATGGTGGTGTTGCCTGGCTTAGAGTTTAATTTAGCCACGCCGTTCAATGAATATGCCAATGATCACATTCATGCGACAAACATTTTGTTTGTTTGTTTATACTTTCTTTTGTACACACCCCTCATTGTAAACTCGACATACGACGAATTTATAAGAACAAGGTAAGTGAGTTTGATTCATTAGTCTCAGATCAGTCAAGATGAACGTACTGTTGAAGATAATTATGGCTTCCCTCTACCTTAACTCAGTAACTTTCGCATTCATGTATTACATATACGATAAAAACCCAAGTTTAGGATACGTCGCGGCCCTCAGTAGCCGAGGACCATACAAGAACAGAATCAATAGCCACAAAAGGTATTTTATTGGAAGCAACAACCAGAAATACACGAAATTAGTAAATGATCGTGCCGCTGATTCTCATTTTACGGTCTTGAAAACTCCACCTAAGCCAGTCGCGTTTTGTGAAAGTAAAAACAACATTGAGAATACTGCAATTCATAGAAACGCTCTAAACTCCAGAAGAGCAAACGAAGATCAGGAGAAGTACGCTGAAGACCAAGTAATTGTTTCTACGAAAGATGATGTCGACACATACCAGGATAAAGTAAAGACGACGCCATCAGATAATCAGGCCTACGGTCCTATTAATGTGCACAGTTATAACCACCGTCAACATCTACGAAAGGGGCAAAATAAGAACGATAAAAAGCCCAACTTTGTTACACTAAATTCAAATAAGGCCGCAGTACCTAAGGACCAAAAGATTATCAGCGTGAAGAACGGTCACCAACAATTTGTACACCAATCCTACAACAATTATCTGCAAAATCAAAGTCCTACCATATATCAACATAAAACTACAGGATCTGGAATAAAAGACAAAAGTCTTCATAAGACATCAACAAATGAACGCAATATACAAATTGCGTCACGAAATCTCGACGTTGTGACACAAAAGAAGACAGATTTGAATTTACAACGGGTGGATAGCAAGAAAAGAGATACCATCAATACTCAACCTATGCCTGACAACTACATAAGGCCAGATCACAGCAGAAAGTATATACACACAGATCTGAGTAATTATAAGGAACAGAGGAAAAACAACGCTCATTCCAGAATGGGCCATAATAACGAAATTGTAGATGTGGACGCAAAACCTTACGCTTTATTTTATAGGACAAATTCCGAGCATTTAGACGATCATGGAGTTTTAATCGAAAACCCATTGCCAGAACCGTCAAGTGGTACATATAGCGACAAAATGGACTGGAACTATGAAATAGAAAATCAGGAAGAGTCAGTCAAATCTAAAATTAAAAGAGCACCCAATGTGAAAATACATAAGAAAGTTAAAAATCACACGAGTTACGTATCGTTAAAATCTGAATAGTTATATTGATAGTAAAAAACATTTATATTTTTGGATCAATCTTCTAAACAACGCGAATTTAAGTATGCTTCAATATAATTTTTGGATAGGTTACCACAAGCCGTCTCTGGAACCTATTGGTTTTATATACATAAAACATTTCGCTACCTATACAAATTTCAGTGTCAGTCTTGTACAATACAATCTATATATTTCGAATAATACAGTGAGAATTTAATAAACTATACGCCCTTACTGCTTTCATCTCATGCATAAATCTACTAAATAAGTGTTGTAATTTTAACAGTCTTGTCTTACAAGTTGATGAAATCATCATCGTCACCAAACCATCACCGGTCCACTAAACTGAGCACGGATCTCTTCTTGGAGTACCTTGGTAGGTATATAGGTATACCAAAGCGAAGCTAAGTGCGAATTGTCAGACGCCTTTGAGTCAGGCATGGAGGTTTTCTCATGTTAATTTTTCTCTGATAAAACACTTGTTGACTTGGAGCACCGGCCACCATAAGGCGCACCTTACCCGTAATAGCGTACTAGGTGATGAAAACCGTAGACGAACAAAAGTTATAGGCTGAGTCAGCAAACTGAATTGGCAGTGGGCAGGCCAGGTCGTTCGATGGACTTATAACTGTTAGGGAACATAGGTCCTCGAATGGAGACCACGGCTCGAAAAAAGGAGCACAGGCCGCCCATCGACAAGGTGCACTGACGCCCTTATGGAAACAGCGGGAAACCAGTGAATTCAGAGGGCACCAGGACTGGTTGGAGTGGCGTCGATAAGGGGATACCTAGTAGTGGACCTCTCGATGGATGGATGACGGCGTACCTAATTTACGCTACACAAACAAGACGCTGGAGATCCTTGGAATGTCCAATTATCTTCAGTGGTAGGATCAGTGCCCTGCATTGGTCTATTGTTATAGTTACTTACTTAGTACTTTTTATCGGTAAAGTCAGAACAATGCGCACTGAAATATAAAAAAAATCATTGACCCACTCTATTGACCCATATCTGCTTATAACAAATCTTAGACCTTATCTAATTTGCCTTTTTTTTTGTGATTGGGAAGGCATGAGTAGGTAAAAGGAAGTACCTAGGTACCTCCACCTAAGTGGACTGCTGACTTAAAGAAGACAGCGGAAGACAGCTGGATTCAAAGTGCATAGGACCAGTCGGAGCAGCTCCTACAAGGGGAAGTCTGTACAGATGGATAAACTTTGTTTTAGCCAACTATGGTGGTTTTAACTATGGCCAAAGGGATATCTTTATCTTTCCGGGGAGAATCCCGACCACTTATTTTGATTAATTGAATGAAGTAATGTGTTTGACTTCATTATCATAACCCCATGGAATATATATTTTCATATGAACATTACCACCCTATTTAAACCACTTGACTTTTCCCAAAAATTCATCCTCATTGAAGTCAATTAATATTCCATTGTTGATGCTGAGAAACCTTTGCTTTGTTTGTGCCTGTATTAAAATACGATTCTGAATTTCATTAAACAATTGCCGCTTGTTACAACGCCGCCGTCTCAATATAAACAAATTACCAAGTGCTATTTGATTTTCTTTTGTATCAATCAAAAGAACTCGCGAAACGTGCACAAAATTACGTCCTTCTGAAGTCGAAGGCAAGGCGACAAGTTCGACATATCGTTTTTGCGCGCGCTCAGCAATGCACCGAACAAATCAGTACAGTGCAGGGTTTTTCATTATCATTGACACAGAAGATTGTTGCACAATCGAGAGAGCGATTGATTCGGGCCATTTATGAATGTCAATGTCCTATTCTGTATTATGTTCGCTATATAAGTGATTGCGTCGGTGCCCGTGTTCATTACCGTCGAAATCGCACGCGGGAAAATGACGCGCTCAATACCCTTTTTATTGATTCTCACAGCATGCGGGACGTGCCTGGAGATGCGGGAGAAGGTAGAAAGGATGGTCATGGTTCGCACCACGGGCTCCGATCTGCAGCCGGAAGCTACCGGCTACCACTACAAGAAAGAGAGCGATGGCCCGGCTAGCGTCACGCATATGGGAGAGAGTGAAGTCATGGAACAGCTAACAAAGTTTTATGAACAGCCCCAGGCCTACAAAGCCCCGATCCCGGTGGCAGCAGGACCTTTCCATGCTAAGGAGGAAGACGAAAACAAAGCGGCATCTCAAGCCAGCGAGCGATTAATCCCCGTTGTCGAAAAATCAGACGGGGAAGACGACCCTGTAGATGGCATAGCTGACGACGATTACGCCAAACATTACGCAGACTACGCGAAACATTACGATGACAGCAAACACAGTTTCGATGAATACTTGAAAGGTCTAGGCCGCTTCGAGGGCGGAGCTTACCATGAACACGGCGGTGGTAAGGAGCAAGATTCGGGTGAACACCACGCGAAAGGAGACAAAGAATACAAGGGCTTCAAGGCCGCACACACCTACGGCAAGGGTAACGGCAAAGATTACGACACAAAGAAATACGAAACCTACTCGGCATCAAATGCGGGCGGTCACAAGAAGAATTACGGAGATGGTGACGCGTACGGAGGTCACTACGCCCAGGGGAACGGATATAAGCACGGGGACCACGGACACAAGGCTGCCCACTCACAGGGAGAGGGCACCGATGGTTTTCACAAGCTCTATAACAAAGACGAAGACAAGAAAGACCATGATTTCTATGACGGTAGCAAGTACGAAGGTGGTTACCACAAATATGGGGACGGGCACGGATATTACGGGGCAGACTCCGGGGGACACAAGAAGGGAGACTCACACGATTCGGGACACCATGGGGCTGATTATGGAAAACACGGTCACCATGAGAAGGGCTCCGGGGAGGAGCAGGGCTCGGCACACGCCGCGGAGGCCGGAGGAAAGTCCTCCTACGGGAAGCACTCTGACTTCGGCTCTGAAGGAGGTCATTCCGGCGGAAAGGACTATGGCTTCAAAGTCCAACACTAACGTAGGCCTGAAGATTATCGTAATAGTTTTGTTGACTTTTGGTAATTTTTGTAAATAAAATAAAATAATTTATTTATTGTTAGATGTAATTGTAAGCCATATATTCGTAGCTACTCAAATGAATACATTTTTATGATTGTATGGTTTATTTGTATTACTGAATTTAATGCTTTATTATAGTATTATGTTTATTGATTTTAAATAAAATCTCAAAACCTAGGAAACATCAAAATGTGCATTTCATGGATTGCAAAATATGAAAGAAAACTTTAGACGTAAAACCTACATACGGTTCGTCCTAAACCGGTTTGTCCTAAACCGTACACTCCTTTTTCGAAAGCAATTATTGCGGGAGCGGTATAGATGGATTGCATGTAGCTTAGCCATCAGCGGTTCGAAAAGTCTCTATTCGGCTAAATAAGCATTCGCTAACATAAAATTAGCAAGCTGAAGTGGCAATGGGCTGGCCACGTCGTTCGAAGGACTGATAACTGATGTGGAAGAAAAGTCCTTGAATGGAGACCACGACTCGGGAAAAGGAGTACAGGCCGCCTTTCGACAAGGTGGACTGATGACCTGAATAAAACAGCGTAATCAAACATTTTAAGAATTTTTGTCTGTCTGTGTCTGAATGTCTGTCTGTTTCTGACTGTCTGTCTCTCTGTCGTTCGGTCGGTCTGTCAATCTGTCTGTATGACTACGTTCTTTTGTCTGGAATAGGCACCGAAGACGCTTACTGATAAAATTTTCAATGATTGTAGAGTGTACCTACACTAACTTAGCTTTGTTTTATATTAATATCTTAAACATTTTTTTAATTATAGATCTTACCGTCTGTAGTCTGTACCCCTATCAGACAACAAGACACACATTAATTTTTTTTACAGGATACCACGGCATGCATGGTTGTATTAATCTAACAATATGTTTAGACTCTATCTTATTTAAAATTTTCTGTATTTTCGACTTTTCACGCGGGCGATATCATGAACTCTTCTTAGTTGATAATAATGGCCTTCTTAACAGAAATGTGGTATTTGTGTTTACGCCTGAAAGACCCCGCATGGTATGCTGTAACTGTCTGTATCACGAGCCGCAGTGAGGGTTAAACTCGATTGAAATAAGTATATACAATAAGAAAAACTCAATTTTTTGTTACAATATTCTGACATTTATTAGTGCATACTATTTATAGTTGATACTTATTTATTTTAATGCTTCACTGGGTGGATAAAACTGAGTTATTATGGAAATAGCTGTCTTAATCATTACTTAGGTACCACTTATTCAAGCCCTGTATCATTAACCGCCAAAATTATATTATGCAGACTAGTAGGATACGAAGTTGGAAGGAAAAAGGTAACGTTTATGATTGCAACACCTTTTATGGCGCGCGGAAGTGCTAACTGCTAACATCGATGCAACTGTACGATGCAATTCGTACCATCATTCACACACATAAGTTACGATCTCGATTGTGGGTATTTGGGAAGAACATACAAGTAATAACACAAATATTTTAAAGAGCCTAAATAGTACCTAAATCTGTAATAAATAATTTTACCATCCAAAGATAGTTCTTTGACGTACTTGGTTTGTTTACAGACCATTTATTAATCAGTAGGTTGATTGTAGAAACCAGCGGACCATTGTATGCGGGTTTTAAAGCATCGTCATAATAATCTGAGCTAACTTCTAATTACTTTATCACACTAGTACCGTAGACAAAGTAAATCTTATGGCTCAGTGGTTCCGGCGTATTGACAATGTTCGGGAGGTTAAGCAACACCAAGAGCACTCGTCCATCACGTGGGAGGATTGAGAATTCGAAATAGCTGTCTAAGTAATGTGATCATTATTGTGAGATGACAGCTAGTTCCAATTTGAAATAGCTGTCATTCATAAAATGTGATCATTATGTGATGACATCTAACGTTCGAATCAGAAATAGCTGTGATTATTAAGTTTATTAATATGAAAATAGGAAAAGTGGAGTTTTAATGTACACCTTTGTCATCCTTCACTTGCGGATATGCCGACGTGTGTTAGAACCTGCAGGAATGGGTGTGGCGGTGGTACTACCCCAGGCTCACCTCAGCATGATTTGCTTCACAAGTTTGATAAAGCATTGTAGGTAGTAACCACTGTAGTAATATTTCTCACAGATTTCTACTAAGCAAGTGCAATAACACGGAAAAAAGAGCGAGAAATCTCGGACAGAAATTATGGTCCATCAATTTGAATGACTCTTGTTGCAATATCTTCTGGAAAATGAATACCCGATAAAACCTGTCACTGCAGATAGCAGAAGCACAGTGTATAAAGAGGTACGGAATAACGGTGCGCTATTTCACAGGCCCCGAAACAGCGACAATGGACAGGCAATATCTTTTGAGGAATCTACGGAGGAAGGAAGACCCTCGAATAGCGAACACGCCTCGGTAACACAGGTATGATCACTGTGAACAATATACTTCGAAAAGAAAAACGTTTATTGTTTACCGTTGGTTTACAAAAGATATTACAATAAATGAATAGGTAGTTCACAACATATTATGCAAGTATACAACAAATGATTCGGTCACTGGTTTAAAGAGGTTTCTTTTATTAGCCGACTGCGGTTATGTTTTACGAATGTTTGTATGTAAAACCCGCCAGTAATATAGGAGAGACGGCCATGAGGCGTAATTTGATAAGAACAAATTTCTTACACTGGCAATAATTTGCGACCGGCATGTCATTATTGACAATGTAACATTTATATCCATGTTTATAAATTTTACCTAGTTATTTTTTAGTAGTTTTTTTTTTAATTTATACCTAGTTTGTTTACATATCGTATTTATCAGAACATGTAACTAAATATCTACTCTAAATAAATCCCCAAAACTATTGGTAGTCGAGAGTGAAAATTATAAGCAATGTGTTTGTTTGTATGACAAAAAAGTGCCAGAAAGTATTTAGGTAAGCAACACCAGTACCATTCTAATGTGGTTGTTACGAATTGGCCGTTGTTTTGTAATGCATAGTTATTTATCATTATTGACTGTTTCAGGAATGTCACATGCATTAATTTCGCGTATTACAATAAAGGAACGTAATGCTCCAGTATTTAAGTCGCTAAAAAAATAAATCGAAAGCATTGACTTATATATCAATTAATATGTATATTATTATATTGTATAGTATGTTATATCGTATATTATATTAAACAAACAATTAAACAATTTATTTTATCTGTAATATTACCCAAATATGCTCTTTGAGAAGAGACATTAATTGACAGCGAGCGTGCGAGATGAGTCGATTTTTGTGCTCATCAGTGTACTGTCTTATGATCGCGATTTTTCATAGAAAACCAAGCTTTTCTCGCGAATCTAATGTACACAGGGGCCAAATTCTCTTTTATTTTTAATATTCTTGGTTTTAATTTATTTTAAGATTTTAATTAATTAACAGTAGGTACTTTAGTACTTTATAATATAATATTTATTTTATCTTCAACAAAATATACCTATTCATATTTTTTTAGTTGGAAAAATATCATCTAAATTGTAACGCAAAGTTTGATGGGTTCTAAAAAGGTCATTCCGACTTCTCTGAATACAGATTCGCCACAATTGCGCCACATCAACTTCGCTTTATTATAAAGCGACTGTCAGCTGTTTAAATAAAAGACAATTTCATATTTTCGCATCGGGGTAATGTACCCAGTTGTTGCTGATGTTTTCCCGCGCACTTGTCAAAACAATGATTAATAAACGAAGTTTTTTTGTTACTAACGTAATAACAATTCTAGATGGAATTAATAGTGATCTAACCGAGTGTTATTTCATGTAATTTAATCATCACCGCACAGGAAAATGTTCAAGGTACCTAAATCGATAATTAAGTAACAATACTAATCGGATATGTTTTACCCGAAAAATAAAGTTCACGTAAATTTTCTTGCGGCTAACATTCTAGATACAATTGCGCAATAACCAATTTAGTCATTACCGACGTCTTTGTCACCTATAACCTCGTCTGATAAGCAATCTGTTACATGGCTAAAGACACGGGAAATGTAGCTAGAATATTCACGGACCTTCTTTTGTCTCTAACCCTGTTATAAATATTGGGTAACACTGATAACAAATTATTACAGCACAGCTAGCAGAAGCAGACAGGTCTCAAGATGAGGACGGCTCTGAGTATTTTAGTCGCTCTGACCGGCGCAACGGCGATACAAGTGGGCTACGTCGCTCCGGCCGCGTCCAGCTACATCTACCGGAGTGACAACGACGGACCTGCCAGCTACATACAGCTGGGAGCGCCCGGGTACCAGCCACAAGCGTTCGCGGCACCCTTACGCTTGGCCCCCGTAGCAGCTCTGGAAGCTTACGATTTAGCCGCAGTGCCCTTACCCTACGTAGCCGCCAAGCCGATTGCCATCCAAGATGCTGAAGAAGACGACCAGAATTCTGAAGAATATGACGATGACTACTTAGAACACGACCATGGACACGAAAAAGGCGACGGCAGCAGGCACCAGGCGGGACACCACGCGAATGAAGGTGGAAAAGGAAGCAAAGGATTTCACTCCAAGGAATATCTAGCGAAAGGAGAATCTGGACATTATGATAAGGAACACGCTAAAGGGCATTACGGGTCCGCAAAAGGTGTAAAGAAAGCTTACCACGACGAAGCTGGCGAGCAAGGTAAGCACGAGAAATCTGGAGGGAGCTACAAAGGTGGTGACCGCGGACACAAGAGCCACCACAGTAAAGGCCAGGAAGTGACCGGATACCACAAGGAGTTCAATAAGGATGAGTTCAAGAAAGATGCCGATTTCTATGATGTCGCTGAAAAGACGGGTCACTCGAAGAAATTCGACTATGACAACAGACACGAGGAGTCCTACGATAGTGAACTCGACAAGGGAAACCAAGGACACTCTGTTGTCTTGAAGACCGGTTATGGCAGCGCTGGCCACCATAATAAGGGACGTACTGATGAAGCAGATGGATCCCATTCTTCTGAAAAGGGTGCGGAGGCCGTATATAAACATGACAAGGAATATGGTCAAAAACGCGGTGCGAAACACGGGAAGGAATATTCTTACAGCGAGGAAGAAGGAGAAGACGAAGAATGAACTCGAGCAAACTAGATACTTGTAAATATGTTAAGTACTTATTTATTTAATCGAATCTCATGATTTTTTTGTTATGTTTGATATACGACGAATCTAGATTTTATATTGTGAATAAAAATGCATTTTGTGTAAAAGCCATCACTTTTGTATTATTTTCCGTCGCAAGCCTCGATGATACTTTCCCATGTATAAACAACAATCGTGGGGAAAATGTTACTCAGAACAGCATCGAAATATCTTATGCAAACATCTACCGCAACGCTTACACCTACTTCAGAATCAATACTTTAATCACCAGGAATAAGTCATCTTCAAAAGTAAATGCTTAGACGGAATGTCTTTTAATCTGAGAAAGTGAAAAAGCATGTCGGACCCGAATTAACAAGCAATCGGGGCATGATCGTTATAACAATAGAGACCATGTTTGGGTCGTCTGCAATGAGTGACATTGCATGAAGAAGCTAATTTATCTCAGGCTGTCCATTTGGCGTAGGTAGGTTAACGTATTTGTGTTTTCATATAACCGTCACTGTCGACAAAACAAAAAACAAAATGTTATAATACGTATGTATAGCCAATTTAAAATTCCACCTGAAGACGGGTGATCAATACACCGAAAGAGGGATCAACGAACTACCGAGTTGACTTCATGAGAATGTCTTTTACTCACGATGTTTTCCTTTAACGTGAAATCGAATGTAAACTGTTACAACCACGTGACTGTGAGTGACTACCAAAAATCAGGGGTTCAACTTGTAAATTCCTCTATGCTAGAATTACCAAAATGGATGTCAACAGCAGTCGTTTCACTAGAATAACTCTATTTCTCTATCATGTAGGTGCGTAGTTTCTGAATCTGTAAAACAAAGAATATCCTCTTACAAACAGTATGAAATCAGCTACAAGTTAGTAAAGAGCCAAGTATTACAGCTTACTTAATTGCATCATGATTTCCATTATTATTTCCTCCAGATATCGCAGTAATAATTATTTCCGAATAGCGAAAAAAAATTACGAAACTAAAATATCTAAATTTGAAAGCAATGTCTTACTTTACGGATAAGTTTATTTTATTAAAGTAAAAAATAGGATCTTTAAAGTTTCTAACTTACCTACTGTTTGTAGTTCATGGCTTATTGTTAAGACAGAAAACTAATTGATTTTATTGGCATTGAATTTGATTTGACACTTCTAAAATTAATACTCGTAGCGTAATTATTAGTCAGGTTGCGGGAAAGTCATCAATGTTGCGTCTAATCGATTACGTTCAAATCAGATTTAATTATGGAATCTCTGTCTAATTGGCTTTATAAATAAGTATTACATGCTTCCTGTTTAGTTGAACGTTAACTAATGCCCATCAGATAAATCTGATTATTCTTCAATATATTCTGTATCATGGAATTCAACCCTCCAATTACACAATTTACAATACAATACAATACAAAATTCCTTTATTGCACACCAGAAAAAGGTACAGAAATACATTCACAAAGTAAAGTTCGTACAATTGGTTCGTACAAAGTAAAGCTCGTACAATTTACTTCTGATAATGCTGATTGCGTCGTTGCGTGGTTACGATTATAACTAGTGTGGCCTGCTGCAAGCCTTACCGTACCTACGGCCAGACTGGTCGAAGTCGTCGCATTCGCAGATACATCACTGCCAAATGAAATACCTTGTCTATTGTGGTATCTGGCCACTTGCCAGCAAGGCATACCGAATACCTGTGTGATACTTTCAATATTTTGTTTCCCAAACATCCATGATATTCATACTTATTAAATAACTGTACAGTTCTTTTTGGTGCTTTATTTCCTACAGCTAATTCTACGTCATCAATGTAGACAATATGTGAGTCAGTAACATCGTCCAAGGAAAAATCTTTGTACGAAAAATCAACAGCCACTTACTATCAAACTATTAAAATAACAAATATATAAAGTAACACAAGAAAAACTGAACGTTGTGGCTATTATCGTTATTTATATTCGTTAGTTTTGGCTTAGTACTGATAAGTAATTTTACATGCATACGTTTTTACCTGTAATGGTTCAATAAGCAGACACACCTCATCCTACTACATCTATCTACATCAATCTAGTTATAACTAAAGACTTGAAAAATTAATATTTACCAAGGCATCGTCACGTTTTTAAAGACAAGCCAATTCAAAAGTAACACAAACATTGCTCGTAATTCACTAAAGCGAATCAATATACTGGAGCCTTGACCGATCCGAATCGTCACAGCGATTAGTTGCATCTCGATTGCGGATGCATCGGCGTGGAACCAGAAATACTACCAAACCATCTTCTAATAAAAAAAATACCCTTGGCTACCAAATCCCAACAATAGGCTATATAAACGAGATGGATAACATGTATGTCAGTGTCGCAACCTACTTCAATTGCGCAAGAGCGGGCAAAAAATTAGACCACAATGCAAAAGCGCCTTGTTCTCTACCTGACATTGGTTAGTTATTGGGCTGCGTGTAAGCCCGCGACGGTGGGCTCTTTGGAGTATGATAAGCTCGACGCGGACATCGACGACCTCAAGTACGAGGTCGAGGAAGAAGACCTAGATGATATCTCCAAATTCATCGACGAAGCGAAGAAAAGCGATAAAAGTGCAAAGGACGACAAATCCAAAACAAACGTGGACACGTCTGGTTTCAAAAAGAAAAACGTAGATAACAAAGGAGTGAAAATAAAAACGAACATCGACGACCTGAAAAAGTTCTTCAACATCATCGGAGGTCACGATGAAGGGACTATTGACGACAATGATGTTTACGGAATCTTCAAGGACGTAGCTGGAAAAACCGTCGGAGTTACTGGCAAAGAGGACAGGAAATATAGGAAGGGAACCAAAACGAGAGGATTCCACAAAGTGCATCACAAGGACGAATACAAGAAGGATAAAGAGTTTTTCGAGGATGATGTAACGAGTGGTGTTATTAAAAAAGTTGGTGCTAAGGGTTCGGGATTTAAAATATCCCGTGGGGTAGGTTTTAATAAGGGTCACTTCCATCACGACCACACTAAAGGGTTGTATGGAAAGGAAGGGTTTTCCGATAAAGAAAATATTGACAAGGAATTAAATGGATATAGTGACTCCCAAGGATTTGATGCTTATTTCAATAGCAATAAATAATTAAATTTAAAAAGGCAGTAGGTACATTACGTTGCTTAAATAGGTTATTAAAATTAAGTTTTCGGATCAAATCCTGTCATTTCGTTAGGTTAAATAAACGTAGGTACACAAAGAATATATACATAGGAAACTAGGTACGTACCTTATAAACTTATTAATGTCGTTCTTTAAAAATAACTACGCCCGGTTTCTCAAAAAAATTAGTACGTATTTACTTACCTACCTACGGTGGAAGATGACTTACTACGATAAAATAATGTAAACGCAGTCAATAAAGTAAATTTGAGAAAAGCTTGTTTGTTTTGTATGACACCGGAAATACGTAGGTATTAATGGAACCAGTGAAATTCTTATACATTAATGCATTTTTAATAACATCCAGACATATATCTATATTAAAATAATTCTTGTTTAATAATGGTACCTACCTAGTTTAATTTTTGAATGAATAAATGAATGTTTAATGCACAATTATTATACTGGCATGCCTACTAGCTATAAATATAAACGTAGCTGCTTATCATGTCATAAGTAGGTAGGTACCTACTGCATATAGTAACATTCCTACATACCTTATGTAGGTACTTATTAAGTCAATTACGTTATTTGAAAGTTACATTAAAAAAATCCATATTGCTATTTTCAAGCGTAATAGGTAAGTAATAGATTGTGTTTCTCCATAAATCATTAATTAATAGGAAAGCCGTGAACATTTAAATAGTAGATTACCCGTAATCATAATAAGCATATTATTGTTTTTCCGCCACTTAAGCAGCAAGCCATTGAAATGAAAATAATTCACATGAAAAAACCACACAAGCTAAGCACACAAGTGTTGATTTAGTAGCAAAATTTTCAAATGTTATAAATTATTTAAAACAAATAAATTATCATGTCCATTGCGTTAATAATAGGTATGTAAGTATAAATATGAACAAGTGTTTATTTTTCTTTTAAATCTAATAAAAAAACGAATTGAAAGTAACAGAGCAGTTTTATTAATATTAATATCAAACTTAAATTAATCTCAAGTCAATTTAAATGGAATAAAAACATGTTACAATTCAAATACTTCCTTAGTTCACCTTGTGTTTTTTCTAGTTGTATTCTTCGTCTTTACCAGTGCCAAGGCCAAATCTTACCGCGTCCAGCGTCATGAGGGTCATGAGAACGCAATCGAAGAAGATATTCCGACCACCGACTACAGTTCGAGTTCGACCACAGACAATCCAGATAGTGACAAATTGCTTTTAAAAAGTGAACATAAAAAACTAGAAGTGTATTTATCTGATAAGCATGGGTTAAATGAAAAGGAATTGGAGTCAGTTAAGTCGTTTCTAAAAAAAGGTGTCGTGGTGAAAGCAGGGTCAGAAAAGGCCTACATGTGTTCCTTACTCGAGTGCGATGCAGAAGACAAAATCATCCCTGTTTGCGCTTGCAACTTCTTGACTGGCAATGTTGCGTCGTTTAAAAATAAATGCGACTCCCTGAAACATAACTGTAGATTCGACACAGGTAAGTATAGCGTAATAAATATTAATTTTAGATACGATGTAGCAAGGGAGGGCTCTGGGTTTGATTCTCGACCAGAGCAGACACTTATACCATAGCTTTTGGATATGTTACATCGAATTAAATGCAAACGTACTAATACCTCGGTATATTTTCGAATACCAGCTCGCGATTTGACGATCTCACAATAGACTGCGGCACAGGGGTATGCCTGTCAAGTAGACTGGCAAATTAAATTAATGAATGAATTTCTTTCTCACAGATTTCAAGACCATTTTGGATGGCATCTGCCCATGGGAGTTTGCATCACGACGTGGCAACACGGAATTTGAATTCGATTACTGCGACCCTAAATATTACAATTAAATTAAAATATGAACTGTGGTCATTTTTGCAATTTTTTACTCTCAAACATAGAATTACCGACTTGACGATTCCGTGGCGCGTCGGTCAGTCACCCTGACTGACAAGCTGTGGGTCCCAGGTTCGATGCCCGGCCGAGGTAAACAATTTATTTGGCAGATAAAATGTTTATACTCGGGTTTTGGGTGTTAAATTACTTAATTAAATTAAATTAATTAATTAAATTTTAAATGTTGTGTAGGTACTTAGTATGAGAATTTCAACATAATGCTTAAAATATTAATATCTTTAAAACGACTAGGCCTAGAACAATAAAATGGTGTGTTCCTAGTGCAGAATGATCCGCTGTATCCGCTGTGTGATGTATCCCGATGTGAATCCCGTTGGTCCACTATTTACGGGACATTACTATGAATATACATTAATTGTAATGCAAATAGTCTTCACTGTTTAAAATGTTCTGTAAGTACCTATATCGAAATTTCACGCGTATGACGTCGCGAGCAATGCCTAGTTCTCAATAACAAAAGC
>DWLO01000660.1:0-18685 GCA_018245335.1 Dalla quadristriga | reverse complement strand
CACCGGTACCTTATGACGAAATAAATAATTTCATTTCATTTCATTTCACTCCCGCACTAGGGAATCCTCCGTGTTTTACATAGAAACCTCGAAAAGACTCGAGTACCATAATGTATCTGCCAAATAATTGTCCGGCTGGGGATCGAAGCCGAAACCCATAGAAGAAGATAAAAAAAGCTTTATTTTTCACATCCTATAACACACTAAATATGCAGGATTACACAATTGTAAGCATATATAAATGAAATAAAAAGGAATCATGCATTTTCGCATGTTATAGTTTTCGTTATAGCGACTGAAAATAGTACAGTACTATGGAGCTACCGTATATGGGATATTTTTCCAAATCATCCTACCAGTTTTATAAATGAACCACCAAAAGCACTCCACTTAGTTATCATTTCATTAAAAGTTAATGATATAACGACGAATTAAGCGTACTTACCTAATATTTTAAATTCACAAATCTGGCAATTGCAAGCAAAGTCGCTAGGAAACCTTAGCTGAGTTTAGTTTGTAAAATAATATGAGGTAGAACAGAAACAGCTGGTGCCTTCTCAAACGTCAAATTGACCGCGCTTTTTCTCTGCAAAAGCCTGCTAAAGTAGCGGCAATATTTCACGTAACTGAAAAATGACTAGAGAGAAAAACACTTTCAGAGGTACGTGCTTTCAGTAGCGAAGTAGCTCGATTTTCACAAGTCTTTGGTTTATAAATTTTCAACCGTCATTCTTAAATACTCTGGCTTATTTTGCATAAAACATTTTACTATGATACGCTCTTAGAATTGGCTGCAACCCATAGTGGCCCACCGCAGTCCTCTTAACTGAAGAGACCTGGAGCGCACTCCACGATGCTCCAAATTGGGCTTACTATCTAAACTGAGTGGAGAAAGTGAGTAGTTAAATATAAAAACCCGGTAAGTCACACCCCTACTCGAAACTGATAGCCGCCAAATTTTAAATTTCAATGCTCATATGTTCTTAATTCCCTATAATATTTGTGTGTTATCTATATTTATTTTCCAATTTACACAACCCCTATATTTATACCCATAGGGGCTAGCGTTCACAGATCTAACTGTCGACCGGCGCGACTTAACCTGTCAATCAGTTAAGAATTTACGATTGACGCTGACTGCGCGACCAAGAGCGCTTCACCTTTTAGAAAGGTCTATTAATACACTTTTATCCATCTCAGTTCTAAAGAGTAACCCAGCATGTAACACACCATGGGTTATGTACGTACATGACTTATGTAAATAAATTGACTGGTAGATATGCTAAACCTAGATTTGGGCACACAGTAAAGAATAAATAATAATAATTTCTAAGTCGTTGTCCAACAATCAACTACCGTGTGGACTAAATATTTTTGACACTAAGTAATTTTTTTTTTAAATGTATAGAATTTAATATCTTATTATGTTCACCACCCTCCACCAACCTGCATTAGAGCTGCGTAATGGAGTAGTTCCAGGCCTCCTCAGTTGTAAGGAGAGACCCGTGCCCTGCAATGGGCCACAATGGGTTGCAGCCAATATTATGCTCCCGTAGGTATTTTATTACGATAAGTAGGGTGCATTATTCATTAGTAATTCATAGATTGTAATTCATAAATCATAACCTCAGATAATATCTAGGAAGGTACCTGCTGTATATCTGCGCTCGGGATAAAATTTATAACTGACGCGTGACAACATATCGGATTCGCAGCACCCACATTCACCTGTCCGACCTTATTCCGACCGAACCCGGTGTCAACACTTTCAGAATTTGCATGATAATGTCGTTTGCGACCGAGATATTCCAGCATTGACTCCTTGTCAGTCCTTGTTTAGGCTCTTTCGCACTGGGCGTAATATAAGCTCGTTGCAAGCTTATAATGCGTTTCGTAAGCGCAATGCACATGATTAAACAAAACCAAGGATTGGGATTAATATATTTTGTAGTATTTGTAGCAGTATCAGTGGGGCACGCATATCACATCACTGGCGAATGGCCTACCTCGTATAAAACCCCCCTGGTTTTATACGAGGTAGGCCATTTATACGATACGAACCAACTGAAACGCAAGAGGAGACTATAGGTATCGCCTTGATGTGAATTTTTGTGCAAATTTTAACTTTAAAGACGTCGGTCGGCTTCACCAACGATATTTGGCGAATAGTAATTGTGATTACGACAATAATCGGCTTCCAGGTATAGCACCTTCTATGTAATATTTGCGTCAACTGCGACAAACATACCTACGACAAACATATTAACATACACAAAAATAACTTTGTATTTATTTAAATCTGAAGAATTTAGTAAGTAGTTGGTACGGAGCACGCATTGACATAAAATATACGTTACTACACATCAAATTATGCTAAGATCTCCCACAAGTTACCAAAAATATCAGGTTGCATGTGACCCATAAAACTTAAAAATGAACAAGATTATCAGTAACAGTTGAAGTATAAAATGAAAAGATTTAAAATAATTTTTTCTCTTATCGTCAGCTAATATTCGTTTGCCACTTTGTGAAGAAAAAAGTCGATAAGTTACGAGGATAACATATTCAACTCACGCATCGAAAACACGAAAGGAGAAAGGAGTCCGGATCAATCGAATGCGAACACAAGCAAGCGCGCGATAAGGATAAAGTTTTATGCAAGATCACACACCCTGGGTGATTTTAAATGCGCAATTCATCCTTACAAATACGAGCCAATTGAAAGCGTGTTCGTTAAACGATTGTATACGGCACCCTGATTTTCTCAACGATTACCTATACTCTGCTGTATGTGTTTGAATAGGTACCTATTTCTACCAACCCTTACCATATTTCTGCAAGTTCTCAGTGGTTACCAACAGGAACTTGAAGCTTTTCCACGTCCCACTATCCAGCGAACAGCTAACAGCGTTTACTAGTGCAAACATACTGAAACAGAGCTGCGATGCCGATTCACAATCAGCTTTTACATATTAGCGGCCTATTACACGGCAAGGTCTCTTTTGGAACGTATTCCACCATACTTCTTCAGATTGATAGAGATGTGTGGCCAACCTGAGCGTCGAAAGTATCAAAGCATCTGAAAGCTACCGACAACTTTCCGTGACATGAAACTTCTACAAGCGGTCGCCATACGAATCCCCGACTGCTCTTGACATTGCTTAGCATCTCTAGCATTTTCTATCATTTACAATTTACACAAGCCTCAGTCAGGGCTTCAAAATAAATCAACGCTTGATGTCTTCTGTATTTTTGTCACAGGTCGGGATCGCGCTCATTATCGATCAGTCATAATTGGCACAAGCCTCAGCCCTTCAGATATGAATCAATGCCTGATGTCTTCTGTAATTTTGTCACAGGTCGGGATCACCCTCGCGCTCCCGGTCGGTGACCCCAAGTGGGTCGCCGCCGCCGCTGCCCGCGCCGCCTCCCCCGCCGCCGCCTCACACACTGCACCCCGACAATGCTTTAGGTAAATTTTTGACAACAGATTTTTCGAGCCTATAGCCCATACAGATAGCCTAATGTTGACAGTCACCATTAATCGGAGGCACCCTATCTTCCTATATTCGGGTTAGCGGTCCCCGTCCACCAGTTCGAGCTAAATCAGCGGGGTTGTGTGCGGTCCTCCTCAGCTGTGAAGGCAGTAAAGTCAAAGTTTACACCATCATACGTTTTGCTCGCGGATTGTTGCAAAATAAAGAAAATCCACAGAATTTTGAATGTAATTTATTTATTTATTCGACTGCAGATAATAAATATCCATTAATTTTGATGGTCACCACAGCCAAACTTGTCGTAAATATCATATTTGAGAGCCACGCCTATCAGTGGTGGGCGGACAGTTCTGTGCCAACCGGTTATACTGTAGCTATGAGGATATTCGTTAATTCTTTTGCATTCTCCAGGCCGCGGTGCACTAAGCATCGCCGGTCGCCAGTTAAGCGACCACAGCAACAACCGGGAGTCGTCACTGGACGACTCCGGGGTCGTCGACGACCACGACGATGGTGAACATACGTCGGACGACCAAGCCACGACGCACCCGCGGCGGACGCACCTTCTGCCGCCGCCGGTGGCGCAACCACACCCGCCTACCCCTGTACCTCAGACTCAACCAGTAAGTACACATGTAAATACAATACAACCAGTAAGAAGTATACTAAACTATGTAGGTATGTTCCGAATACCCGGTACATTTAGGTGGTACGTACATAGGTGGTACGTACAATCGACAACGATATCACCTATATATACCTAATGGTCCAACTTGAAGAAGAAGTAGAAATACGTTTATTCGTTGATTACATTACAACACTACAGCATAATAACATACATGAGTTACTAATATATATATATTATGTTTAAAAACAGACAATACGATATTAAAAGCTTAACCTATGACTCAATAGGTCTCCGTGCTGCAGCATAACTGTCGAATTACCTCGAATCGTCCACTTGCAGACAAAAACATTCGAATTACCAAAGTGTTTGACTGCTAAACCGGCGCAGTTATTACAATCTACTCTAATTTGAAATTTTAATTAAAACTCCTATACTGAAAGCTGGCAATGATCTTCATATTATAATTCGATATTAAAATTTTCAGGAAAAGAAAAAACAAGAGCCTAATCAAAAGAATGGCTCTAAAACAGAGATCCAGACAGAGAAACCAAAAAACGGTGACAAGGGCAGCATTCAAGAGAGATATCCACTTAATCCAGACTACCTCAACCAAATCGTGGTGCTAGGTAAAACAGAGCCTTAATAACTTAATGCACTATTTTTAAAGATCCAATATAATGTAATGCAATCAAAAACACTTAAGCTGAGTATGGTCTTCTCGAATTTGGTTGCGTTACGTAAAATATCTTCTATGATTGGCACGGCTTCGACACAGAAAGCACATGAAAACTAACACGAAACGACGCAGCCATTATTTCAGAATGAATGCTTTGCAAACACGAAAGTATTTGTCAAGAGCTTTTGAATCAACAATTTTCAACCAATCTTTATTTATCCTCTTTCATCGAGTAGATTAGAATTTATAATGAATGTAAGACATTAAATGAATATGCAGCAATCAATGTGCATGTATACACTTTACTCTACTTCTACAAACACATAGGACATTCCCCTTAGGTACTTCTTACTAACCTTCAGTGCTTGCGTCCTTTGCAATTCTATTATCATCCAACATAGTGTACAGACTATGGAAGTATTTATTTTTAACAATACTATTATGATCTAAGTACTCGTAGCTGTTATGACCTCATTACTTCTTGACTACTATTGATCTCAAACCTAATTAGTCACTCTTTTTCAACTTGCATCTGCAAACAGTTGATATTTTCTTTGGATTTCTGAAGCATTATGTAAGATTTTTTCCTTAACCTTAATATATTTACTGTACTTACTTTTAATGAGCCGTTTGATATTCTACCATGTTAAATGCTTGAATCAAACGGCGTTGTCTTTGGTAGCTTTAAAGATTTTCCTAGTATATTATAGATTTAGAAACAATTTGCACAGTAACCAACTTAAAAGCTATCAAGATGTAGAATCAGTAATGTAAAAATGTAAACAGCCAGTGTCAATAAAACAGCCATTTGTCTCTTGTTTGAAACCATGTTACAGTATATAAGAATATTTTGTAAAATAATATTTAAGTTGAGCTATATTATGGTACTTCCATTTACAGTAATATGTAAATTTATGTGATGATTTTATGAAATATTCTAAACAAGATTATGAAAATGATATGGAATTTCATCAGCGTGATATTTTGTGAGCACACGTTGACGGAGTTCACTGGTACTATACTAACGATAAATGGTTGTCTAGTGGCTGATAAGGTTCACCATTAGCTTCACGTCACAATGGGGTGACGCCTCATTGGGCACTCTTGTACGACACTATTGCAATTTCGCTTCTACCCTCATTAATATCGTCAGGGGCGGACTGGCCATACAAGCGCGCGCCCGACCTCCCCCAAGCGGAGACGACGAAAATTAATGAGCTCAGTTTATTGGCAGCCACGCACAAATCTCATATGGGCAATTACGAGCAAAATTGCACTTACTTCACAGGTTAGTAAAACACAGACGCCAACGCTTTTGCCCCCCAGTCCACCCCTGTTCCTCACGGGAAGACTGCAGGGTGACTTTGCGATTGGTTGATTTGGTGTCGACTGATCGTCTAAGGAATCGCATTCAAGTCTCATTTTCAGGAACACTAGATGCGCTAAATAATGTTCTTTACCGGTTATTAACTTTTTGTAACTTTTATGCGATTCAATTTGGGATCAACAAAATTGAGTATTACAATTTGGTCAGTGTTTTCCATTTAAATTAAATATTGGCAATCCTAAATTTTTGGACCGTGCATTTTTCTGCGTTTTTTTATCTTAGTCCCAATTTTCCGCTTTCAATTGCATGACGAATTTGGGAATTAATAATGTTGACGACACTTTAGCTTAGGTAAAGTTACAGACGGAAGCTTTGCATAAAACGATACTACGCTTTATTATGCTTTAGCTATCTTTGATTACTTCTTTTCTATTGTCCTTTTTCTCTTTCTGTGGTACTTGTTGCTTGGATGTGTTAGGTAAGGTGACGACCAATACTAATGTTTACAATTGTACGCAGATGAGCTCGTGGACCGGAACTGCGAATGCTGCGTTACATGCTGCATAGACTATGAAGGCTGGCTACAGTTCCAAAACTGTCTGTATGGGATCGTGAAAGACCCCCTGTTCGAGTTGTTTATTACAACGTGTATAGTTCTGAACACACTATTTCTTGCCTTAGAGCATCATGGCATGAGCGAAAATGTTAGACAGGCATTAGATATAGGAAATAAGGTACGATATTAATAAATAATAATAATTTATCCTGTATTCACTTTATTAGTTTTCTGTTTTACTTTTTAAGTGTATAAATCTTTCAGGTATTCACGTCAATATTTACGTTAGAATGTATAATGAAAGTGATGGCTATGAGCAAAGACTTCTTCGCCTGTGGATGGAATATATTTGATTTAATCATAGTGTCAGCCAGTCTTCTTGATCTCATATTTGAACTTGTTGATGGCCTGTCTGTGTTACGGGGCCTTCGTTTGGTAAGTTGCATACTTAAGAGCGGCAATATAAATGCATTCTGACATGAATCTATTTTGATTGTCATTTTCAGTATAGTTTTTATTAGATAACTTCACTCTTTAATTAATCTTTGTCTTTTTTCAGTTACGAGTGTTAAAGTTAGCTCAATCGTGGACTACTATGAAAGTGTTGTTGAGTATTATAATATCGACAATAGGTGCTCTCGGTAATTTGACGTTCGTGTTAGTAATAGTTATATACATATTCGCTGTTATCGGTATGCAGCTCTTTTCGAAGTCTTACACACCAGACAAGTTCTACCCAGATCCTGTGCCAAGGTAAGAACCTTCGTTTCAAAATCTTTATTTAAAATCGGTGTCAGAAATAGAGGTACAAAACGTGTAACTCACGTTAACATGCTATAAATGCTATATTGCCATCATCAATCTTTTCTCTTTTGTTAAGTCCAAGCCTACAAATAGAATAATGAAACGATTTTTATTTATGTTTAAATCAACATTTAAATTAAAGCCTACTAATTTATATTTGTACAGTATACATCAAATTTTACGTCACTATAAACAGTGAAAATGTTTATATTTTACATAATTCTAGCCAACTTACCTGTGTTCGTTCGTCCATTCTAAAAATGCTTTTAACAACTAAAGGTGGAACTTCAACGACTTCTTCCACTCGTTCATGATGATATTCCGCATCTTGTGTGGCGAGTGGATCGAGCCACTGTGGGACTGCATGCGAGCTGAGGAGGCCACCGGGGCAGAGAGTTGCTTCTTCATCTTCCTTCCCGCCCTCGTGATGGGCAACTTCATGGTGCTCAACCTCTTTCTCGCCTTGCTCCTCAACAGCTTCAACAGCGAGGAACTTAAGAATAGAAAGGAGGTAACTATCCAATACTAGTGTCAAAGTTGTGGCAAGTAAAAAATTTTTAAGAATCAATCGTTCTTTAAAACTGTGAATACTAATTTACCAACAGAACTATTATACTTTTAATGCTTAATAATTTAATAATAAATAATTTTACCTCTAGTATTAGTTAAAGGAAAGAAAGCAATTTAGGTTAGTAGTTTTTTTCACAGGAAGTGGGTGAAGATTCAAAACTAGCTAAAAGTTTCGAAAGAATACGTTCAATAGTAAGAAAAAAAGGTTTCCTTATATCGAAAAGCAAAGAGACTGAAAAAAAATCGAAATTAGAAGAACTGGTTACCGAATTTATGATACAACACCGCGCCATGAAAGAACAACAAGCGTCAATTCCGAGTGAGCAGAGGTACTCAGGATCTGTGCAGGAAACTATTCTGTTCCCCCATGACAATATTTATAGTCATAGTTATCAAGAAGCATTAAATAGGTATGGTAAAATGTAATAAAAGCGATATTTGGGGAATACCGAAATCCTCTCATTACACTGCGTGCTCTATTCTTTTCAGGCCAATTTCCGTAGGTTCCGATTTTGCGTACCCTCAGCTTTATCAAGCTAGCAATAATTTTAAGCACGATAGCCAAGAAACGCTGAAAGACGTTCGCGATTTAGCTACTGAACATAAAATCACAAGCATTCGAGAAGATTCTAAGGAAAATTTGGATGAAACGTCGTCAACAGAACATCAAGTTGTAGCTCAGAGATTACTGAATCAAATGTCATCAGGATATCACACCCAGCCTTCAGATTCAAGAGGTAACTAATATATTTATATTATGCCATTTGGACAAATATCAGTAATATGTTTTTTCCTATAATTCGTTGGTGTTTTTTAGAAGAAAATGAGCAGTACGAAATGGCTCAAATTTCAAGCCGGACAACGCCAGAAAAGTTTAGAAGGCAGCCTCCTCCAAATGTTTTATATAACGACCCCCTAAGCAGACCAGGCGAAGAAGACCTAAAACGCCCTTGGCAAACTTTAGTTTCTTATGTAGATGAATTAACCGTGGGTGGAAGGAAAAACTCTAAGGGGCAGTACATTGATGCAATGGGAAAATTTCCTGGGTTTGGAAAGCAAAAGGAGCCAAAAGTTCCTCAAGATTGCTTTCCGCGCCAATGTTACAAAACGTAAGCACGTGTTTGTTTCCGTTAAGTTAATACGTATGAATTAATGCTGTATAATGAGATGTATTTTCATTTAGAATTTTATTTTAGTTGCTCCTGGTGGGACGCCTGCATACGGACTAGGTTAGGTCAGCGATGGATGTTTATTCGCACATTTATTTTACGTTACGTTGACACCCCTGCTTTTGAGTGGTTCGTGTTAGTTCTCATATTCGCTTCAAGCATCACCCTATGTTTTGAAGATATACACCTCGAAAAGAATAAGCCTCTTATGAAGATTCTTTACTGGACTAATCTCGGGTTTTGTATGATCTTCGTAATTGAGATGTTTCTGAAATGGATAGCGCTGGGGTTCTTCAGATATTTTACAAGTTTTTGGACGTTGCTAGATTTCACTATAGTTTTTGTAAGTATCAATATTCTTATTGAAATATTTAGTTAGTCTTACATTATTCTGTAATATTAACTGTTTGTGTTTTTGTAGGTCTCCGTGTTTAGTTTATTGATTGAAGAAAATGAAAATTTAAAAGTTCTTAGATCCTTGAGGACGTTGAGGGCGTTACGGCCACTTCGAGCAATATCCCGGTGGCAAGGAATGAGAATAGTCGTTAACGCTCTCATGTACGCAATACCCAGTATCTTCAATGTCTTATTAGTGTGTTTAGTGTTTTGGTTGATATTTTCAATAATGGGTGTACAGTTTTTTGGAGGAAAGTTCTTCAAATGCATCGATGATGAAGGAGAGTTATTACCTTTAGAGGTAAGTTCAGAAATAAACGCACCTTTTATAAGGTTTTCTGCCAATTATTTAACTTAACCTTGTAACGCTTGTAACTGAACGTTTTGTTTGCAGATAGTGAATGACAGATGGGAATGCTATTATAATAATTTCACTTGGATAAACTCCAAGATATCGTTCGACCATGTTGGTATAGCATACTTAGCGCTATTTCAAGTAGCCACGTTTGAGGGTTGGATGGAAGTAATGGCTGATGCTGTGGATGCTCGAGGAGTGGATTTACAGCCAGCAAGGGAAGCCAACCTCTATGCGTACTTTTACTTTGTGATATTCATAGTTTGTGGGTCATTCTTCACATTGAATCTATTTATAGGAGTAATCATAGATAATTTTAATATGCTCAAGAAAAAGGTAAGCTTCATATCTTTGTACTTATGTCATAATCATTTCTTCGTTTGGAATTACGATTATTATTCGTGTTGATTTAATTTTTTTCAGTATGAAGGTGGTGTTTTAGAAATGTTTCTGACAGAGAGTCAGAAACATTACTACACAGCGATGAAGAAATTAGGTAGGAAAAAGCCACAGAAAGTGATAAAGCGGCCAAGGAATCAGTTTCTAGCGATGTTCTACGATTTATCGAATTCTCGTAGGTTCGAAATAGCAATATTCGTTTTAATTTTCTTAAATATGCTCACGATGGGTATTGAGCATTACGACCAACCGCATTCCGTTTTCTTTATATTAGAAGTTAGTAACGCGTTTTTTACTACGGTTTTTGGCTTAGGTAAGTGCCTTAGCTTCACTAGTTGATATGGCAAAATATTTGTTGTCTTTGCACACATGATTAACATTTGTATATTTTTTCAGAAGCAATAGTTAAAATAGTGGGTTTACGATATCACTATTTCACGGTACCGTGGAACGTTTTCGATTTTCTCTTAGTGCTAGCGTCTATCTTGGGCATAGTAATGGAAGACATTATGATAGACTTGCCCATTTCCCCCACCCTGTTACGAGTAGTACGTGTTTTTCGTATAGGGAGGATTTTAAGACTGATTAAAGTGAGTATGAACTGTGTATATAATAGTACCTTCTTTGTTTACTTGGTTACCATACTACCCCTAAACGGCCCACAGTAGGCCAGGAGTCTCTCCCCACAAGTATATCTTACGGACAACCGATCTGAAGGATCATTTTCCCCTGAACTATTCTGTTGGGTCCTGGAAACATTATACATATTTTGAGCCTCCTTGTGGTTCTTGTCTTTTTACTTTAATTCTTCTCTATGTTTCACTGTTCTCATTTTATTTCCAGGCCGCCAAAGGCATTAGGAAGCTGCTATTCGCGCTAGTGGTATCTCTACCAGCTCTCTTTAACATCGGTGCCTTGCTCGCGTTAATAACCTTTATATATGCAATAATTGGCATGTCTGTATTTGGCCATGTAAAAGAGCAGGGAGCTCTGGATGATCTTGTCAATTTTCAAACCTTTGGAAGGAGTATGCAGTTACTTTTTCGGTAAGGGCCATTGAAAGAACATCTATATTAATATTAAGAATGCCGAACGTATACTTAAGCTGGATATTTTTTTAGCCTGATGACTTCAGCTGGTTGGAACGATGTTCTAGAGTCACTCATGATTCAACCTCCAGCCTGCAAACTGGGCGATCATGGCTCAAATGGAAACTGCGGGAGTCCTCTTTTAGCCATCACTTACTTCACTTCATTCATCATTATTAGCTATATGATTGTGATTAATATGTACATTGCCATTATTTTGGAAAACTTTAACCAAGCCCACCAGGAAGAAGAAATCGGTATTGTTGAAGATGATCTTGAAATGTTCTATATAAGATGGTCAAAGTGAGTAATTTACATATTTACCTACATGTTTATTATTTTTTCTGGGACTGATTTGTGTACTAAAAAACGTTTTTGTCACCAGGTACGATCCACACGCAACTCAGTTTATAAGTTTTGCTCAGTTATCAGACTTCATCGCTTCTTTAGATCCCCCATTAGGCATATCAAAACCAAATACAGTAGCACTCGTCAGTTTCAATCTACCAATAGCTAGAGGAAATAAAATTCATTGCTTAGACATTCTTCATGCTCTTGTGAAACATGTTCTGGGGCATGTAGAAGAAACGGACACATTTAGGCAGCTACAAGAGCAAATGGATATTAAATTTAAGAAACAATTTCCAACGAGAAAGGAATTAGAAATAGTCTCTAGCACCAGAATATGGAAGAGGGAAGATAAAGCTGCCCGGTTAATACAAAGGACGTGGAGGGAGTATGTGAAGTAAGACATCATAATTTCAATCTCTGTTATTTTGCACGATGAAACATGGTACTGGTCAGTGGTAAAAAAAACGACCATTTATACGTTCATTTCTAACATTCTTCACACTGGTATCCATTTCATAAGATACTTTGAAGATTAGTATAACAATAATAGCATATTAATCCCACAGCAAGGCGAAGGCCTCGCCTTCTAATGACAAGGTAACCCATCAGCCCATCAACCCAGTGCAGAATAGGTAAATGTACCGAATTTTATCATGATCACCTTGTCGCTTTGCTTCACAGAGGAGGAGTTATTTCGAAGTTATTCAGTTTAATGGCACAGTTCTAGTTTAGAACAGAGTCACGTATACGGCGTCGCCTTCACCACTCTCTTTCTGCCTCGACCATTATGTTCATTCGTATATAGTAATTGTGCGTTTGGATATTACAGGAGAAAGAACCGTAGTCCCTCCCAGGAAGAAGAAGAAAGCACGAAATGGTCCCCGGGAGGGGGTTGGGGAGGCCGCCTTAGTGCCTTGTTGCATGTGCGAAGAAGTTCGCACGCTTCTAGTCGCAAATCCTCGAGGGCTTCAGACGCCTCCGACATCAGTGAGCTGGGAGGCGCCTGGCTCAATTTGCCACTTCTTTTGTTACCGGGTACAGGACCAGAGGAGCAGGTAATCATCTTATCCAGCTTTTTTAATTCCGAATCCTTCAAACTATTGACGCCCTAGTTAATTGGTCGTATATAGGGCAACCAGAAAAATAAACATCCTGTGTTATCTACGCCATATACAAGGATACAAGGTGTTTAATATCGTCCCCATTTGTAATTCCATAAAATTTTCAATCAATTTGTTTGATCTGCCATCAACTGGAACCTCTCATTGCGTTACAATGATGCGTGGTAACGTTCCAATTTTTCAGGGGGCAAGTAGTTCCAACGCACCACCGCCTCGAAGACGGTCGGCATATGGCCTGCCACTGTTTCTACGGCACCAAGATGCAGTCGACGAAGACGTTGGCCCGAAACGCGCAGGTTCATATGTAATGTTATGCTTTTCGTGTCTCTTTCTCTATTAGATAGTACCCTTTCTTGTCGACAAAACTTCACATTGAGTTTCACAAAATTTCACAGAATCCACAAAATATAGACATCCATTTTTGAGGGGTCGCCAATGAAGTGTTAGCAGGTGAAGTCTTGGGCGATATTGTTTTGCGCCAAGTATATTTTTACTCTAGGGAATGGATGTGTTTGTCTGCAAATGTATGGCCACAAGATGTTTTGGTTTTCATAAAAAAATATTATAATGTACCTTTTTGGAAACTTGCAGGAACCACGTGTTGCTTTGCATGATCGCTTAATTTAGGCGTGTTCTTTATTGTTCGTGCCTATTTATCTACTCTTGGCAATACTTGGCATGATCAGTGAGACTTAGCGTGCAGCGTAGGTAAATTGCTGCATGTTTTATACGTCCCGTATATATGCTATCGTATATTCCGCATCGACCAAATTGGTGATATGGTAAGTGGTAGGATAAGTTTGTTATCTTTTTAGCTAGCCAAGCAGCAAAATTGAAGTGACAAAAAGTATCCTGTGTACTTAAGTTGAGCTGAAAATAAATAGCCGCGCCGCCGACGACGCAAGGATACCTGCTACAAACATGGTCAGAAAAGCTGAAGAAGATGGACGAGGTGCAGTGGGAATGAGGCCAGGTCAGGGTATGCAAAACGAAACGGGCCGATGGAAAACTCTATGTGGTCCACAACTTTCCAGGTTCACTTCGCCTGAGCTCACGTCGGAACTCAGCGCGACGCGCAACGACGCCGCTGCGCGCGCGCACTCCGTCGCCGCACGCCAGCAGTGCCGTCAGCATCCTCGTGACCGAAGCGTCCCCCGACGCCGCCCCGCCCCCTGCAGCTCCCCCCACCGTCGTGAGGGTCCTGGTCCACCGCGAGAGCGACGAACAACCCAGCTGATCCGCGGACGAGCCCCCCCAGGCTCCCGCATAACTCGCGTGACGATCACGTAACGGGCACGTGGTCATTGCACGTGACGCATGTGACGTGTCGCCAGGAACACTTAGTGTCAAATCGATCGAATGTGTTCAAACACAGCGCACGGGTATCTCGGTGATATAACAATTAGATCTTACTGTATTATTGTGATTTCGAATCGACGTAGCTTATAGGAACTGTAGATATTAAACGAACGATAATATCAAGATCCTAAATTAGTAGAATTAAATTAAAGTATTAAATAGCAACTGGAGACTTCCATGTCGCAATAAACTTTCATCGACTCCAATAATAAATTTAATAGGTTACGGAATTAAATTAAATGTCGCTCATCGTGCAACTTTTGATGCTCTAGTTAATTGCTCGTGTAGAGGCCCCGACCAGAAAAATAAACATCCTGTGTTACTCAACGGCGCCACTTAAGTACTTTGTATGGCAACAAATTGTTTAGTCCTTAAAAAATCAGACAGACAAATCAGTGTAACAGTTGCCAGTTAAACAATCAGTTTCTTGAATATCCAGAAATGGCGAGGGTTTTTATTTTCCTGGTCAATCTGTAAACTCGTTTTTAGCTTTACTTAAGCTTGATTAGATATACTTATTTGTTCCATTGTAAAACAGAGATGTTTGTAAACAATTATATTTAAGTATAGATGACGTACGTTCATACTTGTAATATCATTGGTTGTAAATTACTTTGTTATTGTAAATATGGTTTGTTACTGCTTTAATGTCAACGACTGATGGATCTTAAGTAAATGTTGTTGAAAAATGTTGGTGAGATGAATAGAGACTGTTGTGCGGAAATCATTATGAACAATCCACTAACCATTTGCAATAACCCGGGTATATGCGTCCAGATTGAATTGTGTTCAATTTTTTTTTTTTCAATATTTATCATTCAGACATTATTTTCCTATTTGATTCCGTTTTAGTTGATTAAATTGGTAAATGAAGTGGTAAAAATAGACAATCTAAATTTAAAATTGCGATTACGTAACGCCTAGTTCAAAACGAAATGTGACGTCATCGTTCTTGTCAAGGTGTAGACGTTTGTATGGTGTGTGTAGTGTTTGGGTTACGGTTTTGGGGTCTTGTGACGTCATTCCAGGCGCGCGAAAAATGGCGGCGTTTAAAGAGCTCAAATTTACTATCGACATTATTTTTTTTAACTATTTTGAATGAATTCCACAATTATTTATATTTTTCCGCTTCTATAACGATGTAATCAGTGCTTAAAAATATATTTTTTAAAACATGCATATACCCCATTCAGTTCTTTATAGTACCTAGGTACCTACATTTTCAGATTGATTACACAAACTTATTCCAAAATTTCAATTATATATTTGTGTTCATGTAGGTATACGAAAACTAATATATAAGCACTATAAAACCAAGAGACAACTGCCGTAACCCAAGACCTACTTGGTAGTGACTCTTTCTACCGAACAAAAGACTCAACTCCCGACATTTATGTGTGTGTTCTCGGGTCTTGGTTATACATGATACGTTATACATGATATCTTGTTTATATTTCCATACCGATTGCGGTTTAGGGACTCCTGTTGCCGGGGTAAGAGTAAACGTTTATAATTGAATTATTTAATGTTACTATTGTCATTTACTAAGTCCTTTGCAGTATTTTTTATACTGATAATTGCATAAAAATGGATGTGGAAGAAAAACCGCTCATTGTCGCAATCTTATTTCTTTGTTATACAAAGTGTCAGTCATTAGACGTACTTCTTAATTGTTATAGATTCCACTTCTGGCTGCTTACTGCTTCCAAAATCCAACCATTGCTATGAACATTTCGAGTAGAAAATGACATTATTCTACGTTACATGAACACTGATTTTTTTACTCTGCTGTTGCCTGCTGCACACA
This sequence comes from Dalla quadristriga, assembly GCA_018245335.1. Taxonomy (NCBI): domain Eukaryota; kingdom Metazoa; phylum Arthropoda; class Insecta; order Lepidoptera; family Hesperiidae; genus Dalla; species Dalla quadristriga. The sequence goes on along the minus strand of DWLO01000660.1, from coordinate 2,582 downwards.
TCACGGTTATGGAATACAAAAATAAATAAAAATCGTATGGTGCTCAAATGGTATAAATACATATAATAACACTCACTATTGCAACTTAGCTTTGGTGCAATTTTGTACATACATTTATTATATTATACAATGCGTTCTGAATATTTGCATTAGATAATAGATTTTAAATTCGTAAGTTAATATTGAGCTACCTTTACCATTGAATTCACCGAATTCAGAGTTCACTTGCCAAAAATAACTAAACTGTACGCAATGGTACTTAACTTAATGAAATAAATTGAAAAATATATCATATCATATGAAATCTGTCGGAACCCAAAAACTTCCAATAAGCAGCTTAAATGATTCTAAATAATAATATTTAAATTATTGATTATAATTAAATAATAAGACCTTACAGTATCATTGCCGTAAGCGAACATACGTTTATATCGAGTCGCATAAATCTAAACATCAGAAGAAATGTTAATGTTAGTGTTAATTAAGCATTTGTTCAAAATAATATAACAATTAAATAGACTAATAAATGCATTTGATATTTGTTTGTGATGGATGGGTCGAAATAGTATTTTCAGTATACTGTGCTTTGCCAATTCTTTGTTATGGGGCAGTCTATAAAATACAATGCAAGTATTATAAAATAATATTTAATGTCATATTCTTAAATCTTTTAGTGTTTTCATTCTATTTTTATAGCTTGGATCCTTGCCGCTAAATATTTTTGTAAACCTCGCCGGTTGTAATAATGCTTTAGTCAAAAGGCTCCAACGTCATATTTTCTTGATATCTCTAAAAATATGTAACAATGCCACACTACAGATGACCTAAAGTTTAGTTTTGATGTTTAGATTCTAAACTAACCATTATATGTTTACCTTTTAATTTAAACAAACCTACGACAGTTTAAGCAGAGAGCCAATGGGAGACGGTCTAAACTGAAAAATTTAATATCTCAAAACGAACTCTGTGTGGGTTGGATTCTTTCGGGTAAGCGACGTCCATTTAGACCACGTGCGCGTAGCAGAAAGCTAATAATATAATGATCAAATATAATTATACTAAAGTAAATTCAGAATGAAAGTATTTGTGTATTTGTATGACGGTAGCGTGTTATTTACAATTATACTATGAAATAGAATAGAATATAGAATTAACAAATAATTTCTATTCCATTATACATATTTTATAGACTGACCCTGTGATCCATGTCAATAAATGTTTCATTTATGCATGTTATTAACAACACGAATTAAAATAATCCATTGTTAAAATTTTACGCCCGTCCATAAAATTGATTTTCTGTTATAAATTGTAGCTTAGAGCTTTTACATTGATTAAGGACGAGTTTCAATAAAACGCTTAGTTTAATATTACGCAACCATCACACTTAGTACGTAAATAGCTAGTTATTCGTTTAAAATAAATTTCAATCGTCAATAAATCCTTTTAGGAAGGTGATTTTAACAGTAGACGAAAGATACAGTTTTTTCAACTTTTTATAGAATATCTCGATTTATGAAGTTAAATAACAAACAAAAAGTATTATCTAATACCACCAAAGACCAAAATCGAAAGTTTTAGAAAGAACACTAGTTCTTTATGTAATAGCGAGAACTAGTTCTCGATACTTCAAATCAATTCTTTTTCGGCAATTTTATAGTAGCCCTGAAAGATTTTCGATATAAAAGGACCAAAACTTTTCATTTTTATTTTCAGCCATTTATACCTTGACCGAATAAATGTTTTTAGTCTTCCATTCTTTAAGTAGGTTTCCTAGGTTCAATTTAATTTAAATTTTGACACTGAAACACTTGCTTTATCCCCTTTCTCCTTCCTTTATCCCGACACTAAATTGTAAGTAAACAAAATGCTTTTGCAACCCAAAAAAAGTGCTATAAAAGAAATAACCACATTGTTTATAGTAACCGCTGGTGAAGATACTTAGAGATAAGTCAACACACTCACCCTACCCTATTGTGTCATTTCAAGAAAGCTTGTAACACGATTTTTCTAACTGTAGGTACTATAAACGTTAAAATATTAATTACCATGGCATCTGCATCGATAGCTGGTGAGCTTATTTAAGTAATACCTACCTTTTTTACCTACCTTAACTTATTGTTATTTCTTTTTTTTTGGTATATTTTTTTGTTATGTATTTCACTGTAATACTTGTACTGCACTGGAAGGGTAGGCGTCGGCGTATATATTTTTACGTTGACATGTGCACTGTTAGACAAAACGGGTTATAACTGTTCATTTATGCCATTCTACGCTGTGAACATTCGCCGTCAGTGAGGCGCAGTAAATCATTCACGGTTTTGTAAATCGTTAATTAAAATCATAAACCTAAAATAGAATAGAAACTCAATATTGTTCGTTGTACATAAATAAAAAAAGAATGCAATAATTTTTCATAATTTTACGTAAGTAGCAGTATCTAAAAGGTTGTTAGACATTACTTTTAACTTTATTATTTAGGATGTACGATGTACATTTAAAACTACGGTAGTTAGAGAAAACGCAATATTAAAGGCATGTGTTAAGCATGGTTTTAATTTGTGTAAATTATTATTAAAACT
>DWLO01000659.1:0-18700 GCA_018245335.1 Dalla quadristriga | reverse complement strand
TCAAAATGGCAAGTAATATTTTGTTGGACAGCCTGTCGAAAGTTTTTCGTCATAACTTAAAGCCAGCGTGGTAATCAATCACATTTATCTTAATAATTGATTAAGGGCCACTTTCATTTTAGCAAGATACTTTCCACTGCGAATGGTGTTATCGCAAAATCGCGCGTGAATGCAATCATTTTAATTCCTTCCGTTCTGAACAGACTTCTGACTATAAAGTAGGTTTTACGAGCCTTCTCATTTCCCATCCGTGTACGGTTGCAAGTTACACTCATTCGCATTAGGTCAAACCGAGTATCTATATTTATCCAGTAACGGAAATTGCAGATTGGGATTGTAAATAATAAATATTAAAAAGATTTATTCACCAGACCCTTCATGGACAACAATATGTGTTATCCTACAATCTACGTACGGTAACGTAGGTAACTACCGTACGCCAGCGATAAGTATGTTTGTATTGGGACGCGAGCCGCGACGAGTGCTCGTACAATTTCAATATTTTCTAACCATTAAGTTGAGCCGTTTCAGTTTTTATCATCTGCGCGACTCCGGAAAGATGACAGTTGTAGCCACAGGCTGCCGTTTTTATAACTATGGCTAATGAGGTAAGCCTTTGCATAGCGCAATGGAGACAGATACCGTGGTTATCCCAGAACCCCCCTACATAAGCCGAATGGCTGCCGAAGGGGTTTAGTGAACAGAACAAAAGTCCCCGCAGAGGTTGGGTAAACATAAAAAGGTTCCCGTAAAAATAAACTCACCGAGTTGCCTGCAGACGTCCGCCTTCAGGATGCACAAGAGTTTGGGCTCCTTGAGGAGACGCTCGTAGGCGTCGCGGGCGGCCTTCCTCAGTCCCCGGGCTTCGAGCAGATGCGCGGCGTGAAAGCTGAGCTCGAGGCGGGTGAAGGTGGCGTCCTGGTGCGGCGCCAGGCGGGCTCTCCTGAAGTGTACCGCAGCGGCGCCCCAGTGCCTCCGCGCCTTGAACATGAGCGCCAGCCGCAGGTGCGTGTCCGCCGCCCGGGAGAAACCGGGCGACACGTACAGCGCCATCTGGAGCGCCTTCGTCGCCCTGCCAGGACAAAACCATCACCTAACACCGGTAGATTGTGGCAATGTGACACTTCGTTGCCCTTCGTGACATAATAAGGACACGAAGCTTATTTCGTCACCATAATGAGCTGATGGTGAATTGGGAGACCGCCCGGAATTTGCTGTAAAAAAAAAACTGCGGAGGATCCTTGCTGATCTTATGTTCAACATTTCAATAGGCACTTCTGTGCTCATTTAATATGGCTAATACTTAATTTCACCTTCAACTTCATGTACGTGAAGTGTGTAAGTAGGTACCTAATATGCTAACAAATACTCTATCGTTGCTTCACGATCAAGTTACACTATACACGCGCCTTTAGTCATCGACACATAAAATTTCAGTAGGTACCTACTCACTGACCTAGGATAATGCATTGTGCCGGTCGTAGGTTCCGATTGTATGTACTCAGCACTTAGGTATACAGCCGTCAGCTGAAATCGTAACAGGCAGGCTATTCACACTTTACAACTGCTTTAGAATTTCAACAGAATTGCTACCTAGCAATAATTCCTATTACTCCTGTACCTGCAAACAATGGACCGTTCCACAGTAGAACAATTAGTTTGTGTTTAAATGTTTAAAGCGTTGTTGTCGTCGAAAAGCCAACGGTGCCATTGTTTCAGCCTGCGCTCATCTTCCGAGGTTTGAAAATAGTAAACAGTAGACAAATACCACGTAAAGACAAGCAATTGTCAACAATGGCGGAAAGAAAGCAGACCATTATTGTTCAAACAGCAATAAAACTATAAATCGTGTAAGCAAATAAAACAGGCTGTAAAATTCGATTGCTCAGACGTGTTTTTGCGATGTACAGTATTTCAAAAATCCACAATAACAACAATGGTCCTTTTAACATCAGCCGGCCCAAAATTAAAACCGGTCGGCATTTCTATAGCTTCGACGCAGATTGCATTACGTCTTATGGGTTCAATGAAAAGACCGTCATTAAAACCAGTAAAGTGAGCTATATTGAAGCGCGCTCAGGTAGATTCCGACTATTGAGATCGTTCATAGGCTTGTCAGGTGTCGCTCACGGTACAAAAAGGAAGAATGCCGACAAAAAATAGTGGGTGAAACGTAGAGTTAGTCGAACGAGGCAGAATTGAAGCGTCCGTAACATCCGTGAGGTTATTGAGGAGCCGAGGAGCGCATCACCGGAGCGTAACGTCACAGATGCGACCGCGGGGTCGATGACCGTCTGAGGCTCGTTCGTGCAATCGATCGGACGATGCAACACAACGTCTAGACAGCGTTCGCTATCCAATTCGGACGCCTATAACCTATACCGCCTTTATTTAGATGACCTCTGCTGACATTTGCGAGCCGAAACAAAGGAGCGAGACAGGTGGCGTCCGGTGTTCACCGATACCGCGATACCCGACTAAAACGAAATGCCGATTACGCACACAAGTAAATAAACACTGAGAGCTTTCACCCGCCGCACCACCGCCCGAAGCGTTTGCTCGACATCGTCGACATACAACAAACTTTACTTTATCGTATTTATCGTCACACAGGCAGGCGACAAGAGCAATTATTGTTGGGCGTCACGCAATATTTAAAAGTCTCTACAATGTGTACGACATAACAACTCTTTCCTCTTTAAACCTAACGGAATCCATAGACAAAAGTGCATTCATAGAATTTAAAAGAATGTAAGAAGTGTTTACAAAGAGTTAAAGGTAACAACAGTTGTGCAATCAATTATGAATACAAAACCTTCCTACCAGGAAGTTGCTAAGTTACGCAAGAAAAACCAAAATATTAGGGTTAGGATCTTAGAATTCACCTATAGCAATGAAAATAAAAAATAAACCATACAAAATAACTAATTCTACAAAAAAAATTGTGTTAAGTTATTCTAACATAACAATAAAAATCTAAGTGAGGAAACTCAACAACAATAAACAACCATGGAGTCCTTCAGTAGAAATATTAAGGGTTAAAACACTGACCTGATTTTAAACTAGTGCATGGAACGAACCTAGAAAGTGCTTCCGAAATGCATAGGTTCCGTACTTGACCTATTTTACTTATGCTTGTGCTTTGTTTATTTCATGCCATACAAAGGAAAATGGTACGTTAAGCCAGCAACATTTGTTTCGGTGTTGTCACTGAACTGAAACGACTAAAAGAATTTGGATGTCATTTTGTAGAGAGCCTTAATGGGGATATTGTGATAGGCAGCGAGCAATGAGTTATCCGATGTTTCGAATTTGGATAATTTTGATGTCAAGCTTCAAATGTGGCAATGCATCTGAATTCAACTAGGACGGCGTTTGAATATATGTATTCCAGTTGAGAAATAGATAATATTTATGGATGAGTATTAAAATGGGGCTCGCAGCCGATGACACAGATTGTTGGGATATTTTGCGCTATAAATCTACGAAAGTTGGTCGAAGTAGTCATATCAATTGAGAGACAGGCCATAATAAAATGGATGAATAAACAATAATCCTTTCATATCCAAACACAGAACTAATCCTAGTTCGCGAACTAAGTAATCATTCGGGCCGAGATCAGGGCTGTATGTACGTTTTTGTGCTTCAAATCTTCGAATGCCTTTCAAGCTGTATTGAAGTTTTCGTTATAGTGAATATCGTGTCGTAATACAGGTTATTGTAATGCTGCGGATTACCTCTACCAACGTTTGTTATAAGTTTTGACAAACATATCCTCGTGTACTAATTAATGGTAACAGTTGTACGTTATTAAAGAATGACGCTAGTTGCTTGGTTTTATTTCACGTTTGTAGAATGCAACTGGTTGGATGACAAATTTGGTGTCATTATCACAAGTATATGTATCAGGTTTTGCTCAATGTATCTACACAGTGAGGTGTTTTAGTCAATAATAGTGACAACGATAAAAGTCATAGTTGTCTACGGGTTGCGGACTTTTTTGTACCAGCCCGATATACTCACGCCTATCCATAAATCCAAATGGAGTAAAAACTTGATACGCTGCATAAGCTTGTATATTTGATATAAACTACGTTGTAATAATGATATAGGCCTTCTTGCGTCTTCATATAAATAAATCCATGATTTGGCTCAAAACCATAATTTAAACAATATTTACATTCCTCCGTTACAGATTGTTGAAACTTTGCCGATGTACTTGACGCAATCTACCACATTTTGCACTTTGGACAATTATTGGGATATCCAACGGGAAGTAGTGCCTAGATTTTGGCACCTTGCTCATGGGCAATGGTTCGGACCACGCTCATTTTAAATATATCGAGAATTTGCCAAGTTTTCTGGCGTTTCCACTTTTGACCGAACTGCAGAAGTTACGGAAGGAGCGGAAAGAGGTACCTACATCCACAGTGGCACATGTATATCAGCATAAACAGAAATTGTTCAGATCTATATTTCAGTACCTTTTTCTCCTGTTGGTCAACCGATGTCCTTTTTAGTTTGGTAGCTATTGAACGAGCTTTAGAGTTAACAATAAAAAAAATGTTCGCAACATGCAAATTCGTATGTTTTATGGTCGAATTTTAACCAGGTATTCGTTAAAAGTGTTGATAACGTGAAAAATTTCTTTCAAACAGGAACTTTCACGAACACGCTTTCATGTACACGCATGGTTAAGTAATAAAAAGCGAATAACACACAAAATTGCAACACTTGCAAAATGTAGGTCCAAAACAATGGCTGTGAGTCGATTTATTAAATAGTAGTAACACATGTATTTTAATTTAAGAGCTGTGATTTTGTTTATCAAGAACATAAATAAATAATACAGCGTACAAAATTATACGAACATTGCGAAGGGCGCTGTGATAACACTGTGTGCTCTGTGGTCATTGTCTGATATCGGGAACCAGTTTGTGTTGCACGCCCACACGATTCGACGATAATGGGAGCTAACTCGAAATAATACCATCGTGAGACCCGTGGGTGATCAATACTGCGAAAGTCGTATCGTGTTGCAGATATTGTGAAATTATTTGAATGTTATAAGGAAATAAGAACCACTTGGACGTTATAAACAGACCCTTGTTTATCGTGTAGGTACACAATATTTTATTGTTCCGTTACCACGGTTATTCCCACCTCCAGATATTCGATTCATTTCTCAGTTTATATTATTTAGAAGATTGTATGTACGCTCGAGTACGGTTCAATTTAGGAAAGAGCCACCGCCACATCCAAGTTGATAATGGTTTTGCGTACACACTCACATAGAGAATTCTAACTTTATTCTCGAAAATTGGGTATTTTTGGATACGTTATAGAGGTTCGGTTTGTCACTGGTAAGGTGTGTTGTAATGATAAGTAATAAGGCTGCTGTGACCACTGAACTTATCACCAGATGCGTGTCCGTTTTTCTGCTGGCATCATAAAAAGTGTTTTGCCACGCGCAGGCATCCCACGAGTCAAAACAATGATACCAATAAGGAACAAAGAGGGAATGCCTTATTATCTACTTGTGAGAACATTTAAACCGGAATACAGCAGCAAATGTAGACAGGTTCTAAAGGTGGTGTTCATGTGCAGAGTTCGAGCAAGGAAGTACTAACGCCACACCGGTTTCAGACACGCAGGACCAGTATATAGTCTGAGCAACCACCACTACTTACTAAAGTAGAATGCTGAGTTGGTTTTATATGTGAGTTATATTTGGATTTCCACGAGTAGCCTGCTAATACACCAAGCCAGCATCGCAGAGGCATAAAACATGGATCATTTATAAGCTTACGAGACAGTTAATGTGTCTGGCTGCAAAGGGGCTGGAGTCGGTAAACTCGGCGAAGAACAACCGCCTATCCGTCTCTTTCCCTTAGCTCAACCAAACAAAGTCGCTGGTTTGAGCTAGCTTACATTATTCGTAAATAAATGCCTGCGCTATGATCAACATAGTCCATAAATTGTACATGTCCGAATACCCATTATGCTGTAGAATGCAATATCGTGAGTAATGCATGCGTAACATCTCTGAGAAGATGCGGAGCACGCTCAGGTAATCGTTTAAGGTCGAGCATGAACATAAATGCATATTGAGTTCTGACTTGTTGATGATGTTATTAATTGTTTTGCTGTACAACTTTTAACAATAAATTTGGGCTAACATTAAATGCTCTCAAATCAAAATCATAATGTTGGTTGGTGAGTCCACCAATACGCCTTGAGTAGTGACGCGTAGTACGCTCTCACAAGGAATCTCTCAAACCTGTCTACATAACAGTTATCAAATTTCGGTTGTGGGGAGAGATCTGATCAGAAGTAGGATACTCAGTTTCAGTTTCAGTGTTTAGTAGAGTAGTAATATACTGTTTAAAAACTTTGTCATGGTCATAAAGAGGAAATCTAGTTAGAAAGCGAAACGCAATCAAGAGAGTAACATTTTGACCTGCAATATTTGTCACATCGCATGACCATCTTATGGTGAACTCGCTAGCGTTTATGAAAGTTTCAGGATAACAATTATAGTTATTGGCGTTATGCTCTTTTATTGATAAATTAATCTAATGTGTTCCATGCTGGGTACGTCTATAGCGAAAACTGAGGAACGCTGACTGATTGAGTGCAAGGACACTCGAATGAACGGAAGTATTCATGATTGATTACAATAGCCGGTGGTATCCATCCAAATACTGGCATGACTATTTATTATTATTTGATTCAAAGCTGCATAATTTATCTGTTACGATTAGCTGTTTATTGTTTACATTAGTACCAAGCTACGAAGAGAATTTCACCGACTTTATAGCACTAGTTATAAGCAACATGCTATCACCGTCAACTATATATTACCTATTTATTAATCACGAGTGTATGTTTACCCTGCAAGACCCTCCAGCGGACGATTTATCACAAAGGATAACGCGGATAATAATAATACCGAAAGAATTGCCAGACAAAGGATAAGATGTTCAACAGTGCTCGTCTAATGCTAGCAAAAAGCGGGGTAAAAATATTTCGTTACAATAAAGACACGTATTGATAAGGGTCTGCAAAACCTGAACCCCGGTTATTTACCATACGGGCGCGGGGGGATAATAATCCGGCCGCTACCTGCCCGTCTGCCGGCGAGGACCCATTTCAGTACAGCCAGGTAACCAAATTATGCATACACTGCTATTTATACGCACAAAATTATCTCCGGCACGCAAATATTTAAACGAGCGCCATAAAATAAACCTCACAATATCGTGCCGGTCGAATGAACATCTGGTCGACGAAAGAAATTTTGTGCTATCAAGTTTGTTCAAGAGCTATTCAATTACGAATAACGGATTCTACATAGTTTTTGGTCTTGATTGAAAGAAAGGTGCAGCAGAAAGAAATCAACGTAATGAATGAGGAAGTGTGTGTTGTGTGTGCGAGCAATTGAGCGGTTCGTGCGAGTGGCAAGGTGTCGATGGTGGGGAGGAACGCCATGAGTGAGGCAGCTCGGTGACCTAGTTCTGTGCACTCGCGCGGCTCAAGGACGGATCGACCGCTATTTATAGAGTTCATTCGTCGCTCGTCATAGCACTCACTCACTTTACATAACTGAAGTGAGCCGTCGCTAGGTGCGCCACGGCACGGGAGTCGCTGCTCGCGGCCGTGAGCTCCGTCCTTATAATTAATGCCCAAGACTATCCCACGGCGATGTGGAGCTAAAGGGGAATGTATGTTCGTTAAGCATTATTATAACCCACTTCCCTAGCACCCGAGGGATTAATACTCGAGGTCGAGATTGACCGGGTCGCGCTGAGGGTTTGCTGAGGTCAAGCCGTAGGAAAATTTTCGTTCTATTTAGTTAGCCAACTAACTGTACCATTAATAAGAAAGCCTTATGGGATAGGGTTCATTACGAGGCAGATAAGTTTTTGAATGGTATGGTGTTTGTTGATATTGGGTAGAATTAGCGTTCATACCAAGATTCGTATATAAATATGTATACTTAAGACTTGACTTAGTACTTGATTTTGAAGACATACCTCAGACATTGTGTTGAAGTATTCATTTAATCGTTCAAGTATTTGTAGCTATTGCTTTGTTACGAGGACACTATGCTAGCTAGTAAGTACAATAAGCTGGCATTACGCGCGTAGCATTGGCGCAAATGCAGTTTGCGTTGTATTCTATTGCCGTTGTGCCGAGGTCGTGATTCGTGATGCAATGTGGTCAGGTGGTTTGTAGGCTGATGTTGTATGCAGCGCACGATTGCATCACGACTCACGTGCATATGAGCCAAATGCATAGTTCCGAGTTAGCTGGTATCTCGCTTCAATCGCATCATACTTATTATGAAATTCATATGAACCAGGAATGGGGAATCTGTGGGGATTAGTTATGGCAAGCATGGAAAAGTTATCTACAAACCGCCGATGACCTTTGAACGAAAATCATCAGAAGACACCACTAACATTCGAATCTCCTAACATTTACCTAACATTAGACATCACCTAAAATTCGAATGAAGAGCAGAGCTCTCACAGGGTTTTTATGGTTCAAAATGTATATGATCACTTGGAATCGAAAAGTGCAGCTGTACTGACGAGATACCTCCTCCTCCAATTTTAATATCAGAATGCACGAATTGCAACTAGATGAGATCAGAACCATGGCCATCTCTAATGTTATAACTTTCCACAAGGCAGTAGGATTCTCACAGGCTTAAGTCACACGCGATCAGATATGGTCGACGTCCAGCTCAAGCCATCATTTTAAATGAAATATAAGTAAATAACTAAGTCAAACAACATGATCATTATCATTAGGTAAGTTTGGAATGATGAAACCAAGAATTATATTAGCAATAATAATGATGAAACAGTTATAATAAGAACGATACAGGAAACGTTAAAGGAAACCTACACAACGAAATTTCCTAAAAACAGAAAAAAATCCCATAAAGGAAATTTACCAAGCTTTAAGGGGGTATAAGGATGGGAAAATAAATAATAAGCTCATTGGCGCGCCTACGTTAAACGACCTTATTTTATTTTGTATCACCTCAGGTGACGAAGGTTTTTATTTAAACAACAATAACAGTATTCCTCTGACATCAATAACACCGAGCGAAGCTATTGTTGGCATTTCTGAAATTTATTGTAGTCTACAAGAAAGCGTGACTTAGCAACTAGCAAAATCGATTTTTGACTACGCGGACGCCAACGCGCATGCCATAATAGAAAACACTCATCGCATAGGAACCAGGAGTAAATGTAGGTGCATCACATTGGGATTGGGTAAACGAAACGTTTATTGTGATTTGGCCGTGTATTCGAACGCATGTTTACAATTACGCCGACCACTCAGAAATGTTTCTTGAATATGCTCTATCACTAGGTGGTAACTATGAAACTATTTTAACTGTTAATCTGAGCGGTACACACACAATGAAACAGTACAGATATGTAGAAGATATATTATGTAGCCATACTTTGGTGCTTGGTTTTTTCACTACATACAAACTCTCCAACAGCGTCTGGCTGTGCACGATTTTCTTAGTTAAATCATTTAACAATTTTGCAGTGGCCAGAAAGAAAGTGAGATTGTGTACGTTCTGAGATTTTAAAATCTTCTGAAGTCACGATGAGTTTCTTGAATCACTTTTTTTATGAAAACCACTAACACTTGACTTACCTAAACGTTACAAGTTGCGTTAAAATCTGTCGCAGGTAAAAACACGTGTGCGCTTTCAAATAAATATACGAATCAAAAGCATTACGCATAATAGCAGTCAATTGCGGCAAATTTGCTTCGCTTGATGACCCACTCCAGGCCACCGGCTTGGAAACATTGGAAACAAACTAGCGTTGAAAGAAGGCAACATGGAAGACAAAGACGATGAATGTAACCAATCGGATATGCCATTGTCCAAAAGCAATGGAAGTCCTTGTGGAAATATAATTAGTTATGCGAAACAATGACCTCTGGCTTGGACAAGTTCCAAGCTTTCAACCTGTACTACTTGATTTGTTCGATATAATCCAGCATTCCTTTTGTTTCGCCTAGCGACTAATCAGCGGAACCGCCATTTCCTGTCAACTTTTTTGTGTAATTTTGTCTTGTCCAAACGACTTACTTTTGCGTAGGTCTACGTAATGTTGCTTTGTGTATGTTATTATACACTTTCTCAACATACTATGCATGACTCTGCATGAGTCGGCAAAGTGATAGGACGGTGAAAAGAATATGTTTTAGAAAATGTTTCCAGCTACGCCTTGGCTCTATCACCTTCATTGTAACCAATTAAACCAAACCTATTATCGTGCGTATTGATGTCAAGTCATAGTTTAATTGTGCTGATATTTAGGGCACCAACACACTACGTTCTAATTCTCCTTAAGTTTTATCGTTATTGACCATTTGGTAGGGAGCATCTGTTCCCAAATCATATTAAAATACTTTGGTGCCGGAACATACACCACGGCATGGCAGCTGTTTCGTATGTTGCAGAAAATTGATAATGAACGCGCGAAGGCTCGTTTATCGCTGGCGTCATACTAGTTGACCTACTTTCGTCCGTTTTGATAACTACCACTTACGAGTATACCAACATAATACACGCGATGCTCTCGTATGCGATATCTATTTCAGATTATAAGCAAACTATTTTCGACACTGGCTTCGGTACTTTTGTTCGAAATGAATTGCCATGACCTGTATCTGAGTTTCGAGTTTTCATAACTACGAAATAATTTCTTCATTTTAGTAAGATTCATGTATTGATCGGTGATTTAGTGAAAATGATTAATTCTAATCAGGCCTGCGTCTGACGTACATATTAATTGGGGATTCCTATACGACCATTGTCACGATATCTATCGTGTTAAGAGAACTCTATCAGCTACGAATAACTTGATTTTGATAAATCACGCAATTTTTTAGCGTATAAGAAATCTAAGAAGCAAAAATAAGAAATCTGTCGATAACAACGAACAGGCCATGGAATTCCGTATTATAGCATTCAATGACAAGCAAGTAACAAAATAAGGAAACATTAGAGATAAGCCGGTTATTCCACTTAGAGCAACTGTACCTCGCAGCATGCACGTACAGGCCATCCTTACGGTACTTTAGACCTGTAGGTTGGCTGCAAATCCACTTATTTAATCCTAGGAAATTCTATTATTTTCTTTGTTCAATCTTAACGGCAGCCATCTAGAATCACTGTATTTCTAAAACCATTTCATGTCTTACTTGGGAAGGTTGGATTAAATGCAGATTGGTATGAAGTTTTGGAATTTAATCAAGTGTTGTAAATCAGACGTAGATTATGCAATACTTGTATGTATAAAATTCTTATTAAGTATACATTTTCATGCATTATTTATTGGAATGAAAAGTTTTATGTTAACCTTCAAACAGGTATAATTAGCATTATGTTGACCAAACAATTTTTCAGAGAATATATTACAAAATGACTGTGCTGTGGTTTAAAATTAACTTTCCATTAGATAGTTTCTGTGCCAAAAACAATTAATTGTTTCTTAATATTATCTAGACATTGCCATTTAGTTGGGTTTAAATCACTCATAAGGCTGTAAGTACGATAAGCAGATGTTATGTACTTTCAATATGCTATCTCTAACTATCTACATGTCTATATGTATAGGATAGGCAAGGTATTTATGGAGCGCTTGGTTACAGCGAGGCCGAGCAATGAGGAAGCGAGCGCTCGTTGCAGATGCATTCTGCATTATTACTGCATAGACAATGTAGCTCGCAAAAACCGTTGCGTCCGCAAATTATGCCTGCTACCGTGCTCGCTTTGTTATACGAGCTGACTCGCCTCTGCAAATTAAGCCGCGAGCATCCGACATCTTTGTTTACAAGATTGTACACAACAGACAGATGCGTATTGTACACTCGTCATTAAGTAACAGCGGTCTTGAACTACTTTTTGTGCTAATTAAACACATGTAATCGTATTCTTTCCTAAACGTGCGCCACGTGTGAAAATAAAGATAATGCCGTGCAGGCGAGGAAGCGATTCGTTCGTATCACGATCGCACATAATATTTAAGCACCGAAGCTTCGACTAAGTCATGCATGGTATTATGCAAAATGAAGTTCCCCTAGCACGCAAAGAGCTGAACATTCTGCGCTATTATTACATTACAAACGATAGAGTGCCCTTGATAACTACCCCACGATTCACAGCACACAAGTGTCGTAACAAGTCCAATACTTATTTATGCACAGTAGAATTAAAAACTCTGCCCCATCCCTAACATTGGCATTCGGAAGGGGTTCAACCCTTTGTGAAAAATGTTAGAGCATCGTCAACGTCATAGATTGTTCGTTAAACAATATAAAGGGCACTAGCACACATACGCGCACGAATACTTTCAAGTCGCACGCACATCGTCCGAGAATCGACCACGCAGGGCCAAGGGACGCGGGGAGAGTTATCGTTCAATAATGACGTAACGCCATGTCGCAAGCTACGAAGCGCTCGGAGCACGGCCCTTTCCTCTGCTCCCTTTTAGCTGTTACCGGCGCTTTCTAATGCTCATTGTACATACTTGGTATAGTGACGGCTAGATCGTAAGTACGGATCGACATCCGTGAGAAACAGCGTGCACGATAATTACGTACGCTCGAAGCGTGAATGTGCCTTCACAAGAATTTTTAACTCTCATTCGAGAATCAATGAATCACTGCTAAAATATTTATTGCTAGAACTCGCTTCTCATGGATCCACTGCAATGAATGACACGTTCGTCATTGCTGTGTTATGTTCATTTTGGAAATTAATAAACGAACGTTTCATCAGTTGTATGTTGTGTTGAGTTAGACAATCAGAAAATTTTGGTTTCTTGTGTAATCTCTAGCGTAGTTCAGAGGTGTGAAGTGCAAGCTAAATACTTTCATTGACATAAGTACTGTTTATAGTACTTATTAGAGTACTATAAACAGTACTTATTTAATTAAGGTAAACGGCACGCTTTAGCGTCACGGTTAAATAGGGTGCGCCAAAGCGATTCGCCTCAAAGAGAAAGATGTTTTACTAAGATACCGTTAATATTCATAACAACTACGTATAAAAACTAGTGTTCGCCTACTACTGGGCGAATTTAGACCATAATCAAAGTAATTATTTTATAAATGTCCAATCTATAATTGTACGAGATTTAGCCTAATTTAAAAAGAACTCTTTTCAGAGCAACGCAGTGTAGTTTTGTTTCACTAAATTACGCGGTGTTTATAAAAACATATTATAAATATATTAAAAAAGCATAAGGATATAGGTACATGAATTGGTGAAGCACTGACAGATCCAACAAAACAGGAATGTTCGCTCAATTTCTCAGCTTTTGTGATAAGGAAAATGCGGGATCGGGGAGAAGGGCGGAGGGCATCGTCTAACGATCGTACGCTATGGTATACGTAGACGTAGTTAGACACAATAGCCGAGGGTTCAATTTGAAAAGGGCTCACCTGCCATACATGATGTCAGTGGATTAAGCCCTTTATATTTAAACACTTGAATTGAACTTTTTGTTAGAACCCGGCTCGCTACATCGTGTTGCTTTTCTATAAGTTTTGATGATCCTGGGAAGATATTTTTCAGAAGATGCGTTCGAGTTCATAGTAATAGGATTCACATACTGTCATACTACAGCGTAAGAAAGTTTCAGATGATGATTATTTAGTTTCAAGGTGTCTGTGCTGAGAGCGGCTTTCACTAGCGTTGCCGTAAGGTGTTTTTTTACCACTCCTACACGACAGGGTAAGATAAAGTGTCACAGTAAAGAACGAGCAGCCTTTTAATATTTCGCCGCTGCTGGTTAAGCTCGCGAAAGCTCGTCGGTGAGCGCAGCTCGGTACTGATGTAGAGGTCGTAGGTTCAAGTCCTACTCGCGGTTGACATTTTCTAGGATAGGTTCTGGTAGTTCATTTGATCTGTCTACTCGTAGCCGTAAGGTCGCGAAGTCGCCGCGTGCTCGCGGCCTTGCGGCGCGTGACGTCGCGATCGCGGCGCGATGACGCGGCGTGACGTGCGGCTTTTTTCGCGGAAATTCCGCCGCGGCCATCGCTCGCGGAACCACTGTCGGGTCGATTATACGAGCACAACGCGATATCGGTGACGCAATAAACGAGACTCTTATCAGACCACCCGGATCGAAGGCAAACTAGTCGTGTCCGAACGAAACTAGTTAGGTAACAATAGTAACGGCGAAGCTGAATTTCAGTAATGATTGTAGTATAAGCCGCAACCAAAACCAAATACTTAACAATTTCCTTTGCAAACTAAGCAAGGTACTGGTTTCATCTAATTCCTATGTTAACGTGTTGAAAAGTACTTACGATTAATTATCTAAAGACTTTTTAAAATGTTTTTTTAAGTACCAACAATATAAACACACACGTTAAAGGAACACGGGTGTAAGAGTATTTAGTTTCAAATGCAGCAGCGCGGAAACCTGGCGATGCAAACATAAAAAGCGCTCGGTGTTCGCACGTGTAGAAACAAAACCTCTATCTAGTCGGTAGTAGCATAAAAACTAGGGCAGGCTGCTTGACACAGTTCCAGTCCTCGTGGGTGGCGGCCCTACAGATGTGGGCGGGTTCCGAGCTCTGACGCAACCCAAACAAAGCCGAAGGGCACCCGCTTTCCGCACCAGGCGCGTTTTGCAACCAAAGCCCAGCAACCTACGACTATTAGACAGACATCCAAACAGATAAACCGAGTACACATACGAGTACATACGATATGGCTACTCCGGTCCAGCAAAGACTTAAAAGTATTTTGTATCGCCGCGATACTTTGTCCGTGTTTGTGAAATGTACGAAGCAGGAAACATTCGAATGCAAGAGGTCATTGACAGAACGAAGACGCTTGCAGCGAGTGCACCGAGCCAGTTCCGGTGCACTACGCGGCAGGTATAAATAGCGATCCGTTAGTGTCGACGACCGCGCGCCGTCACCACAGCTCTGCTCCTAAACTCGCTCAACCGACCTACTTTGTTTAGGTGTAGAACAACGTAATAATTGTGTATTACGTTCGACTACATAATTCCGAGCCATCGAAACGGCCGACGAGGGTGCGGAAGGCTGCGCCGAGACGCTACGCCGAAAACGGGATAAGGGGTGGCGGATGAGGCGCGGGGTGAGCGGGGGCTAATAACGCATACGCCCTTAGCCGGCGACTCGATAGAGTTGCGCGCGCGGGCCCTTGCCGGCGTGCTGCTATATTTATGCGTAGAAGGGCCCGTGCGTACGTGACGCGGGGAGTGGTGCGCGGTTGCGGGGGCCTCTCCTCCCCCGCACGTCTTCTGTGGTGTAGCCCTGCTTAGATGCACACTCCTTCCTCTCTAGGGTCGGGGACCGCGCACTCACCGCCCGGCCATCCCGTCGCAGGCTAATTTACAACGTCGAGTGCCTACGTACCGCTAGGCTAGGCGTAGATCCCACACGAGAATTTCAACATGTAAATTGCCGTCCAATTCCGGTTTGCTCCGCTATTCTGTTGCTATGTCGCGGCGAACGGGCACGTTTATTCTCACAACCTCGCATATATTATAACATCGCTATTGTGACGTAATTGGTCTAACAAGACGCTAAAAGACGGTACTCACTCCACCGCATTATTCATGATTCAGATATTAAAACGTTACAAATTGTTGAAAATTGAACAATATTCCAGAATATCTATTTTATGGTTGTGTGGGTGCTTCGGCTGCAGCAAACGAAGGTCGGCTGTCGATATGTTTAATGTATGAGAATACGATTGAGTTTACATTACAAACGTGAGTAGGCATAAACTAGTTTAGGGCGACAAAATAAAGTTCTAGAATGTTATAAGGCGCAAGGTCAGTGCCGTTGCATCTGCAAGTTAATTGCACGCCTACATAATATGCGGCGGGCACGCGCCGATCGCCGCGTAAATAACCGGCCCTCATAAAACTTGCCATTTGCGAAACCTACTCCAGAACATCTTGTGAGGGCTTTGACACCAACGAACGAGTCGACACAAAACAATAAATATATTTACGTGCCTGCACCTCGCGGACATTCCACTTTGAATGCTAAATGCAAATATCAGTTTGGACACGTTGAAAAATAACTTGCTCGAACGTGGACACGACAAATTAATGTTGCGGCGGTTATAATAAACGTGTAGATATTACTTAAATATGTCTAAAATTCTCAACGTAAAATACGATTACATTTTAACAGCGCGCTAGAACAGGTACCGAGAGCTACGTGACATGTTAACCATTTAATACTTGGCTGTTGAAGCGTGACAATGGCACACAATCGTGCAACCGACATCAGCAGATAAAACGTTGTTACCGACCAAAATCGAAGTCGATCGAAGGACTGATAACCGATGGGGAAGAAAGGTCCTCGAATAGAGACCACGACTCGGAAAAGGGCGCATACGCCGCCCTTCGACAAGGGTGGACTCGTCAGTCCAGGTCGTAACCTAAAGAAAACAGCGGATAACCGCTGGATTCCGAGGGCACAGGACCGATCGAAGTGGCGTCGATTAGGGGAGGCCTATGACTAAAGGCCAATTAATGGATAGTTGGAAGCTCCAACCGTTACCTAGTTTTAAAGTCTAAAATACCACACTTACATCACTGAGCAATCGGTTAAGTTTTAGTCAATGGAGCTATGTCAATACGTAGCTGAGAAATTACTGCGTTTATATTCTTAGTTCGTAGTTTACGATCGCATTATGCGATTGTCCGAGCACAGTCAGTAAAGCCAGCAATATTCAACCAAATTAGCGACAAGGGAATATCGCCGCAAGATAGTTAGATGCTGTGAATATAGCTGTGGGATGCAGCATCCACGAAACGGTCTAAAACGAGTGAAGGAATAGTGAGGCAAGGTATTGCACGTGGATGCCATCATCAGCAGTACCAAAATGCAGAAGTATCTGCCGATACACTAGCCTTGCCCTTAAAAAATCTTACAACAACCCTTAGAACATGCAGGCGAACCCTTATTTGTGGATTCCAAATACAATCCGTATCTCCTGCTGCAACAGCCCTGGACTGTCATGTAACCAAACATCGGCAGGAAAAACTTATAATTCACCACAATAAGAACAAGATAGGCCCTACTGCTTAAACAGGGTAGACCCTATCACTGTCTATTAGATTAGATGCAATATCAACTTGAGCAAGAAACATTATCTAATCATCAGAGATACCAATTGATCCTACTGCAGACACGCAAAGACTTGAAGTGATACAATAAATAGTGCTGTTCAATTTCTTAACAATTTCTTAATAAGTTTATAATTCTCTGTTGTATATAATAAAAGGGATTTTGAAGTTACGTGACATGATATCAAGGTAAAAGACGTAGCGGGAAGCCGAACAACTGAAGTCATTTCGAAACATTGAGGAATGATTACTTTAATTTATGTAACCGATTAGGTCCGGTCGAAACTACCTGGCGCGGTGTCAGTTTACGCGAATAAATAGAGGCAAGAAACGAGTTCCAAACGCGAGCGCTTCAAAAGGTATTGGAGTTTGGCGATGGAACCTCCGGCGTGCGTGTCGAAATGAATTCAGCTATGTGTAATGCATTGCGATGGTCGCGACTAAGAAAGGCAGTTCAAGACGCAGCTGATGGCGTGACAGGTGGCACGGCAGCCGGCCCCCACCTGCCCGGCACGCGCCACCGCAAGCTGCTCTATCGATTACATAGCATTACCAACACACAAGCCACGTCCAAGGTGCCCGCGTCTAGCTGCACGCCAGCTGACTTGCAAATGTCCCGCCATTAAAACCCATTAAAATCGACTCCGCTCCTCCACTTAGACAGGAACTTGCTCGAAACGAAACCACCGGCTGAATAATAATCCAAAGCCAACGATGTAAATTATCGCGTGGCAGCAGGTTTCTTGGGAAATTGTTCACGATTCAGATAGAACGCTTCTAAGGCGACGCAACTATGAATTGAATAATAATAGATCCAAGAAACGTTGAATTAATTTCGTCTTCCGAGTTCTTCAATTTGTCGAATAAGCCTTAGGCCGAAGACTGTCCATTTTTAAGCGATGACGTCAATTGCTAATGTAATAGTTAAAATGGTGTTTCCGGTTAAGATACACAAGAAAGCCTAGGCGTTGTCGACCGAACGAGTTTATGACTAGTCGAGTGGTTCCAACGCCGAGGGATATGGAGTGGAGTGGATACCGTTAGTGGAAGCGGACGGCGGCGATGCGTACATAATGTGCGGACCGGTTCGCGACCGATACACACTCACTATGATTCTTCATTATTATTATCACCGCAATAAATCACGAGATAACGATAACAAAGGGTTACGCAACCGACGCAAAATGACTAAAAACGCGTAAAACGTAACCTCCGATAAGATTGAGCTGCGAATTTTGTTTTTGTTACATCTTCGCTCGAGCGTACACAAAACCTATCGTTGGAAAATAATTATTTCGCAAG
Source organism: Dalla quadristriga (assembly GCA_018245335.1). NCBI lineage: Eukaryota > Metazoa > Arthropoda > Insecta > Lepidoptera > Hesperiidae > Dalla > Dalla quadristriga. The sequence goes on along the minus strand of DWLO01000659.1, from coordinate 224 downwards.
CGCTTTGGGTTTTCTTGGCGCTATTCAAAATCCACTTAACAATTCCAGTTTCGTCAAGCAAGACACTCGGTTTTGCCAGAGCACTGAGGCAAGTACTATAAATTTCATTGTAATCGGCTTCGTGCTCATTAAGTTTCCAAGCATATCGCCGCAGTAGCACTACCGGTCCGGTGGCCAATGACGCGAGGATAAAAGTGCGCGAAAACATCCACCGGCTGTGTAGT